>JAQFVV010017594.1:28882-74135 GCA_028023455.1 Epiperipatus broadwayi
ATATATATATATATATATATATATATATATATATATATATATATATATATATATATATATATATATATATATATATATATATATCAACCATTATCAATCCACTGCAGGATGGTCTCTTCAAGTTTAATCCATCTTCTCCGATCTTTAGCTTCTCTTCTCCAGATCACCCCTGCACACTTTCTTATTTCATCCAGCCATCTCACATGTGATCTCTTTCTGGGTCTTTTAAAATCTCTTGGAATTCAGTTTAAAATTTCAATTGTCCATCTATTATCATCTCTTCTAGCAATATGTCCAGCCCAACTCCACTTCAATCTTTTAATTTTTTCAATGAGGTCAGTAATACTTGTTTGTTCTCTTACCCATACATTGCATTTTTGATCTCTTCTTGTTAATCCCAACATACATCTCCATACTTCTTTGAGTGGTGTGAAGTCTCTGTATTTCTCTTCTACTGAGTGTCCAAGTCTCAGAGCCATAAGTAAGAACTGGTAAAACATATTTGTTAAAAACCTTCCTTTAAAACACATAGGCATATTTCCTTTTACTATCAAGTTATTTCTACCAAAAGCACCCCAACCAAGTTTAATTCTGATTAATTTCCTCCATTATGTTTCCATCTGTATTAATAATCTGACCAAGGTATTTGTAACTGTGAACTTCTAATTCATCATAATCAATATTTATTTTCATATTTTGAGGAAATCGATTAAACATTACTTTAGTCTTTTTAACATTTATCTTTAGTTCTACTTTCATCTGATAACTCCTGCAACATTTCCTGCAGCTCTGAAGAATTATTTGCAAAAACAACTACATCATCTGTAAAATCTAAATGACTTAAATAATCTCCATTTACTTTCACTCCTTTAGTTTCCCATTTTAATCCACAAAATACTTGCAGCAGCACTGCTGTAAAAAGTTTTGGAGATATGGAGTCACCTTGTCTTACACCTTTCTCAATGTTGACTTTGCCATTATCATTATGTAATCTAATTGTTGCTGTTGCATTTTTATAAATATTCTTTAAAATATGACAATATCCTGGATCTGTTCCTTGATGATCCAATGCTTTAATCACTGAAGAAATGTTTATAGAAACAAATGCCTTTTCATAATCTACAAATCCAAAACATAATGACAACTCATATTCATTTGTCCTTTCTATAACTTCTCTCAATACCTGAATATGATCTACTGTACTAAAACCACTTTTAAATCCAGCTTGTTCTCTTGGTTGGTGAAAATCTAATGTTCTCTGTAGACGAGTTGTAATTATCTTGGTAAAATTTTTATATAAAACTGATAAAAGGCTGATAGGTCTGTAATTTCTAATATCTTCTTTATCACCTTTTTTAAATATTAATATTATTACTGCATTCTTCCAATCATCCAATACATCTTTATCATTTAGACATTTGGTATATAACTTTGCTAAAATTGTTTCTATTTCTTCACCTGCTTCTTTTAATATATCAATTATAATTCCATCATTACTGGGAGCCTTTCCTTTCTTCATACATTTAATTGTATTTCTCACTTCTTCATTTAAAATTCAGGGCAATTTGGAAGATGTAGTAGATATAGGAGGTACTTGTTCTTTATTACCATATAATTCTTGATAAAAATTTTCTACCAATTTTATGATGTCATCTCTCTTTTTAGTAATAATTCCATCTTTTTTTCTTATTACAGATATAAATTTCCTACCAATACCAAAATGTTGTTTTACATTCTTAAGACTTTTATTTTCTTCTACAGCTTTTCTTGCTAGTTCACAGTTATACTTTCTTATATCATTTTCAACTCTTTTCTGCACCATTTTACAAAATTCGAGATATTAAATTCTTTTTAATGCATCATTTTTGTATATCTTCATATTTCTTCTTTTCTTCATAAATTCTCTAGTCTCAGTAGAAATTTTATTGGTCAATTGCTGCTTTTTTCTACCAGCTATCTTTGTTGCAGTTTTTAAAAGTGTATCAGTTATTTTCATATTAATTTCATTCAAATCTGAATCATGTTCAAAATCTACTAATTCTTGAAACCGATTTGTAAGTTCAAATTTAAATTCATTAGAGTGTTTCTGAAGATTAGTAATATCAACTGTAAATATTATTTTTCTTAACAATTTTTGTCTTTCTAGTTTTACATTAACACGTAACTTACACCTTACTAATCGATGATCACTTCCTGTGTTAAATCTATTAAGAACATTACAATCTTGAAATATGTATTTCCTGTTAGTCAAAATATAATCCAATTCTGCTGTGCCTTCATTTGGATGCTTATATGTCCATTTTCTTTTAACATTTTTCTCAAAAAAAGAATTCATAATATAAAGTTTTTCTTTTCCTGCAAACTCCACAAGTCTATGTCCTCTCTCACTTCTATTACCATAACCAAAATTACCTACAGCACTTTCATCTTTCATTTGTTTACCAATTCTAGCATTAAAGTTTCCCATATCTATTTTCAAATGTTTACTCTGATCAAAAGCCTTTTGTACATCCATATAAAAATCTTCTACTTCATCACTATGAGAACTTGTTGGGGCATAAACCTGAATTATCTGCATTTGGTATCTGCTATTAAGTTGTATAACTAATCTTGCCACTCTGTCTAATACACCATCAATCTCCACAATATTGTTCTTCCACTTCTTATTTATAATGAATCCTACTCCACTTGTATTTCCAATATTTGTGCCTTTATAATAGAATATATGTCCACTTTTTAAATTAATTGTCTCTTCCTCTTTTCTTCTAACTTCACAAAGACCAATAATGTCCCATTTAATATAAGACAGTTATTCTAATTCTTGCAATCTTCCCCATTTGAAAGTGGTCTGCAGTTGTAAGTACCTAAATAAAAAGTTGTCATCAAATGGAAGCCTGGGTCCACAATCAGGGGATTCTTAGCACCCTCGACCTTTGGCCACCAACCGCTGCCTTGATTGGTGGCTTTACAGCCTCCTGGGAATAAGGGCCATGCTTTATTTTTGTCTGTCATCTTTGTATAAATGTATTGGAAAAATATTTATCATTTACACAAACATTCATTCTGCCTTATCAGGCATTGAGAAGAAAGACCATGGTGTTTCTTGATCTTAAACTCAGTGGTAAAAAGCCAATAAACTCACCATGCTGGCTAATGCGTGTTGGTGAGCAGCCCATCCATGTTCGTATACTATATGAATAAACACATAGTAATAACAGCTGCAATGACAAGAACGTATGGAGTGGACATTAGGAATTTGCCGTGCTCGGTTCCTTTAAGGCCTCTAAGAGGAATCAAAGGGTCTCCTTTCAGTTAATAGCAAACTCCTTTCTGCAGCCTATATATATTGTAACCTAATTAAATGATTGATCAAAGATCCAAATGTATTTAATAATTATGAAAAGATTCAAATATAAATCTTTTAACTAATAAATGAAAAGCATTGTAGCTTAAATTAAATTATGAGAAGAATACCTGAGTAGTGGCTATTAAACAAAAAGGTCAGGCTGAGTTATCAATCATATTAAGGATCATTGGACTAAATGAAATATACTTCTATAATTAGATTTCTCAAAATATCACAATATCAAGAATTATAAACAAATTATTAATAACAACTATTATAACTCAGGTATATGGAAATCACGCGAGGCGAGTACACTAGTAATTCAATAAAATATAACTCAGGTATACGGACAGTAGATTTTATCCACTTTCATTTCTTGGTTTGATGTTAAGTGCATATTTAAACAAATACCAAGTGAATATGGTCTAGCAGGGTGCCACTAGATTATTTGAATCTAGACACAGTTATATCTAATAACCTTTCACATGTACCTGGTTTGAATTTCCTTTTGGTACTTTATTTCTAATAAAACTGGAAGATTTTGCTTTTTGAGCCATATCACTATACGCACTAATATTTAGGTAAAAGTAAAACATCTTTAAACCAAAGTGGAGTATATTAGACATAAATCATTTCTTAGATCTTAGCATAAAAATGTGTTTCAATATTTTTTATAAGTTTACTAGCTCAGATTACTATTAATTTAGGATGGCAATCCACTCGTGCTTGCATGAAATAGATGATGGAATGGTGGTTATAATAATACTAAGAAATCACTAAATATTATGAAATCAATATTTATTTATGGCCTTTAAACGTTTAAACAGCTCATTAATTAAAACGTTGATGATGATGATGACGATAATGACAATGGCTTCAACCACAGCTTTAGGACTAAGCTTAATCATAAAACCTAATTTTATAAAGAAATTCATAATTATTGTTAATCTTAGCATATTTAGTCATGTCTTAAACAACTAATATTCAACCATTGATGATGAATGATCACACTTACTAAAGATTACTCTTAATGAAATATATACGCCTCGTTTAATAACACAGACTAATATTTATTACTGCATTTCTAACATATACATCAAAATTTCAATATTTACATGAAAATTTATATTAACAATAACAACAATAATCATAATCGACTGTTTTAAAATCATAACATTAAATTTTAAATTCCTCCCCCTTTTCCGTAAATGTATTTCAAAAGTACATTGTATCCACAAGTAAAGTATTTCATATAAAAAAAAATATTCACTCATTGGCACACATACCTTATAATCTAACAAGCAGAATGTTAAAAAAAATGTTAGTAGAATTGAAAGAGCAAGTTTTAGAAACAAGTTTTAAATTATTTTCTCCCCCCCCTTCTACCTCTGAAATGCTATACTTTCTTAAAACAAAATAATTTAATATTTCAACTCTGCTTCTTATTACATCACATTCGCACACAATTATACACATATAAAAATATTATTATGTATGTGCGTGTTTTATCCCATAATAACATTATTTTAAAACCAAAATAATAACACAAAAAATTATTTTACACATTAATATTTCATAACTGTAAATTAATAAACAAATAATTTTGATACATTCAAGATCATTTATGAAGTTCAAAGTTATTATTAGTAAGACATTCTTGTTTTAATCGATCTGAATAGTCTTTAAAAGTTCTTTAAATAAAATATCCCACTTTATTGCTAAAAGTTTATTAAGACTCTGATATCATAAAGAAAATATATCAAAAAAAAATTTTATACTACCAGTTCTTTGTAGCGACTTCTAATGGGTCAATTTTCTCTTGTTTAATGTCTATCTTTGGCAGCAACAATTTCCGTGTTTCTTTAGAACAATCTCTTTCTTAAAGTGTATAATTATTTGATGATGATGATCCTATTGAGGTTATTTGCTTTAGTGGACAATTTAGAAATTCTTATACTGACTTTAAATTTTTCCATTCAGCATGATTCTCATCGTGGATGAAATACAGCAGTTGTTTACATATTGTAATTTTTCTGGGCTTCAAACTCAGTTACTGGAACAATTAATTGGACATGATGATTAATATTTATCAGTAGATTAATTCATCTCCTTTGAATGCAGGTGAATGTTTTCTTCTCAGTTGAAAGGTGTAGAATATTATTTTTCAGACGACATCTTTTCTTCCCTATATTATCTGTGGCTCATGACAGTCAGGTCTGGATGGGACATATATATAATTTTTCTACCCATCATTTCTTATATTTTCAGCATTCAAAACTTCATAAAAAATGATTTAAAAAAATTATCTAGCAGAACTAAAATGTTTGTCTGCTTTAGTTTCAAGTTTTTTTTAAAAGTCTCTCTAACAAATAATGAATGAATGAATGAATGATCTCAACTGATTTTCCAGACTGCTTTTATATCCAATTTTTGAGTCAACTCACCCAATTAGAGTGCTAGTGTGACTTGCTATCTTTGACCAACCCAAAAAAAAATCACGCACCTGGTTTCCAGACACTTTTGTCTTAAAAAAAAATAGACAATCCTTTTTTTCTTACACCTAGGTAACATTTCAAATTTTTGAGCTTCTTTCTTTAGATCTTAAGATAAGACAGTTTCAAAATTAGAGTAACCACCCGGCTTAAGCTCCCAAAGTGACAAACAATCATTTACAAAAACAAAATTGCTACAAAAATAGATATCTGATTCAACAGATTTCCTCTTTTAACATAAAATTGTACAAAAAAATAATTTGACAGATTTAACCCTTTTCTTTCAATATTTAATAAATGTAAATTTCTGTATGTAATGTACACACATACTTTATCATTTCAAATCATTCATAAACTAACATTAAATAATATAATTGCTAGTTTAGTAATTATAACCCTAATATTTAAAATTAAATCTGTCACTTTTTCAATTCCCACTTACAATTATAGAAAAGCAAAATAGAAGTATAGAATAAGATATTAGAATTGATCAAGCATAGGTTAGTTTTAAAGAAAGTGAAAATGTTGAATATTTGAAATATAAAACAATTAAATAGCTTACACATACACTGCCTATACGTATGCGTTATAACTTTGCTTTTTTTAAAAAAATTAAAAATTGAATAGTTTAAATGTGTGTATTACCTTTCTATCAACATAAACAATATTAATTGTTGACCCACTCTCTTTCTATCTAAAACTTTTAGAACTGGATCTTGTAGGGTTTGAACTTGGATGCCCTACAGCTTCCTTTTTTTATATAAAAAATGTGATGAGGATTTTTGTTCATTTTCTCTCGTGCACATTACTATAAATTTAGTTAATGACTAAATTGTAATGGCACAATATATATATATATATATTGTGCCGGTCAAAATCGTGTATTCATTCAACAAGACCAATAATCCAAGCAAAAGTACCTTGAATCCAACCATGTACAAGATACATATGTCAGGGCAAGGATGAATCCTAACCTATTTGCCTAAACTATTGCCTCTCTGACTAATGGATAACGTTTGTGATGACACTAGCAGTGCTTGGTTTTTATTCCGTCCCAGCCGGAGGTCATGGTTCACATAGACTCAAAATAAAAAGGGGGTTTATATGGAAAACCAATGATTTAGTGGATTCTGACAATTGCAGAGTGGTACAGATAGGATTTGGTTGATTAGTAATGGTTTGAACCATAATAATGATAATTCTTTCTGGCAACATTATAAAGAATAGAATTTAAATCAAAGAAATATTTAAACAAATAGAGTAATGAACCTTAGAGATTGGGAGTGATGACACACTAAGCTTATTTAAATAACAATATTAGAGGAATTTATTAAAGAATTTAGTACAAAATAAGTCGAGTCTTTGTTTATACAACTTGGTTATTTTATTATTTAATTTGTTTTGATGCAGCTTTGACAAACAATATAAAAGTTTGTTAATTGGTTGGCCAAAACCAATTAGCAATAAAATATTATTAGCCCTGTTCAAGATAAATAAATCTCTTTATATATATTAAAAGATATGAAAGTGTACATTTAAAACATTATTACATTTATAATCATTTGTATATAATGAGTGTGAGAAGCAAAATAATTCTTAAATAAATAATTGACAATTGTACAGTCAAATTTAATTAATTAATTATTTGTTTGTGAAGGACGTGCCATCATGGCAGAGAGCATTGCAGGATTGCTACATAAAGCTATAAAATGATGATGATGAGGAGGGCAGTATGCTATTGCAAATTACAACAAAAGAAATGAGGTTTGCTATGAACCTCTGGGTGGCTTTGCTAAAGAAGTTCCTAATATGTACAGGAGATAAGAGAAATGCTAGCCCTCCAGCTAAAGCATGTCTCTAAATAATCATGATAATATTTCGATGTGTATATACATCTTAATGACAATGCTAGAAAAATCCCCTGGTATGAACCATGTCTACTTTGGGGGAGAGTGAGAGATTGGACTGGTCAGATTCTGAAGGTCCTAAGAAGTTTGTAGCAAAGCAAGAATAGCCATAATAAAGAAATGGTGGTAACTATAAATACACAATGCCCTCGACGTATATATATAAAATAATGTATCACTAACAAAATAATGAATCCTGATTCAAATCATTTGCTCCCTGACATAATGTAAAGTCCTAGAAACATTAGGTCCTTAATGAAGGAATAGTAAATTATATTACGGCAAGAATTAAAACTAAATATAAAATTGCTTTCCCAATCACACGGAAGATTACAAAATAGGACTTGTCTTTCATTAACACAGACGGGCATTAAATATCAAACTAATAAATTGTAAATCATACTTTTAATATTTTCTGACAAATAAAAATATATGTATGAAATATATATACTGATAAAATTCTATGATATTTTTACTCAATTGATTCACGAAAATTATTTATTCTTTCAGAAATAATTACAGGGCTATTTAAACTGAAGGTAACAGTAAGATATTTTTAAAATAAATCATTCAAAATAAATATATATATATATATATATAACATACAAAACCAAACGAGCTTTCGATTAGTTAATTTACAGGAAGTAAGACTTCTTGTAACGATTTTTAAATTAAAAGAAAAATAACAGAGGGAGGATTTAAAGCCAATAGCTCATTGAATTTTGCAGTCAAATAATCTAAACAAACCGACAAAATTAATTTAATTTGCCGCATCAAAATAATGTAGTTTTATAAGAATTGATATTTTAACTTAAATAAATTTAAAAGATGCATTTTAAAACCAAGCCGTATAAACATTACACAAATATATAAAATATAAATTAATATAGATTTTGAAAACAAATAAAATCAATCAATGGCTTGCTGCAAATTGGATGTTACCTCAGAATCAATCAGTTAATAGAGGCAGTTAATATAGTCAGATCATTTCAGGCTTCCTCGACACAGACAGTATCTGGCTAGATGTTCAAAGCACTGCAAAGGCATGGATAGGCTGGTGGAACAGACCTCTGAGAAGCAAACGACCGATCTTTTCACCCCGTCATTTCTTTAGGCACGATGTATATATGTATTCCTCACTTCTCTTCAGTAAACTCAGTAATAACTTTCTTCAATCAAATTTTCCACTATTTATATCTTCTGGTCTTATCTACAGGATTTAATCTATACTGACCACCAATTGTAATTGCTCTAAACGCTTCTCTGTGGTATGTGCCAGCTTTGGAGGGAAATTAGAATCCTACATGCCCAAGGGTTGATTTGCTAATTAAAAAACAACAACAAGCATATTAAGTTTATCAGTCATTGTACTAACAAAATCTGTTTAATTAAGGTTTAGATTAACAAAAATGTAGATTTTATTCTGAAAAATTTTAGGAATTTGGTACAATGACTTTTAAACATATTTTCCATAAACTTAAATAGAGATTTACAAAATATAATTGAAATATTACATTGTTTAAATAATTGATTCTCAAGTGTACATTGATTAAAAGATAAATATAAAATGTTACCACCTATTTAATTGAAGAAAATGAACTTTAATAAATAATTTGAAATATTTGTAACATTTTATAGATATCTAGGATTCAATTTAATTTAAGAAAATAAACGCAATATACATTTTTACAAATATAAATAAATAAACTATTATAAAAGGTTAGTTAATCATAAAATACAACTTAATCAAAAGGTTATAACAATTATAAATATACTACCACCTCATATGAGATGGGTGTCAGTTAATAATGATTGGGTTCAAACCCAGACTAGTGCTGATGACATTGTCACTAGGTGAAGCAGAAATATGTGTACTATATTTCCAGCTTCAATATATATATATACACACACACCTTACATTTTGAAAAAGATTAAAGCAAACTGGTTCTGAAAAAGATCACTGGATAGTTAAAATTTAAGGTGTGTATGAATATATGTACAATAAAACTTTTGCTAAAAAGTGTTCAAAGTGGTTTGGATAAATTGTATTTACTCCTTCATGGTTTGGAGGTATAGAGAACTCAGTTTTAAAGTACAAACTTTATTGCAATAGTTCATTTTATTGTACTTACAAACAAAATTTATATTTTTGTATTCATATCCAAAGAATTCTAGATCAAATTTTAGAATGTCTTTTTTTGCCAAGCATCTCGCACACAAATCATTTGATTTTATGTTTCAAAGCATAAATTGAGCTATGAATTTTTTTTATCCCATAATTTTTAAATTATGTAAATTGGATTGCCTTAATAAATATATTCTTTAATGTCACCTTTTCTTTAAACTTAAGAATAAAGTATGCCAATGCATGCCATTATTAATCTATTGTTGTCTTTATCTGACTATATATACACAAACTACTTGTCAGTACACCTCTCTCACATCCTTATACAAGATATACTTTTCTCATAATAAATCATCACCATTATTATTTTGGTTTTAATGTAAATAATTAAAAATGATAATGCTTTATTAAAACAAAAATAAACTAAGTGATATTTTTAAATATATAAAAATGGTGACTTCGAGCAAGTTAATAATAATGAATTTTGTAGTAAGGATTTGTTTTTTACAATCCTTCTTATTTCTTATGACTAAGCAATATTTTTATGAATCCAGACTACTAACTTATAATCACAATACAAATAGATAAAGTATGTTCAATGGCAAGAAAAAGCCAATAGGTAATGTTCATTGAATCCTATTATTTCCATTATATAATCAGAACTGTGTTTAAGAACTCAGTGTACTTTGACATGGATAGGACAACTGTCATAACTGAATAATAGTAATCTGGTAGTCAATTATAAAGCTAGCCCTATTATGCAGCACCATATTTAATTTTTGTGTTCATTTAAAAAAAATATCCACAGTTTCTGCAACAGTTATATAATAGACTTTAATCTGCACAATATTTTTTGATTTGTTCACAATACATACATTAAAGTTAGAATAACTCCTTTAATTTTACAGTAATATTTTTTTTGATTTCTTATTTAATTTTTTAATTACTTTTAAAATACATTTTTCTGTGATATTTTCTTTTTTTGTTTTATTATTTCTACACAGATTTTATACACTCAATGTTAATCTTTGAAAATGTATTATATTCATTTATTTATTTTAACATTTTTTGCCTGCCATATGTAGTTTATGTTTTGTTTCACTTTCATTATTAAACTGATAATCTTTTCATTATTTAGATTTTTACATTTGCTTCATCCATAACTTTCACTGGTAATGCCTACATTGAAGTTTTCATTATTGGTTCATTTTCCACTTATTTTATATTCAACAGCACATTTTCCATTAATTATATATTTTTGCATATTATTACTATGCATCATAAATCACAACATTATGGAAATTTTTATATTATGGATTTTTAAAACTTTGTAGTCCATTTACAAAAATGAATTATTTTTTTTCATTTTATGAAGTCATTAACAAACCAATTTTAGATTCTTTCATCTAAATATACATTAAATTATATTCATAAATACACAATATCATTTTTTTTAAATAATCATTTCCTTGAATTATTTTGTCTGGTTTTTCTCCAAATTTTTGCTCACATTTTCTAACAATTTTGGCCTAATCTCAATATTTCATTTGGATATTAGCTTATATTCTTTGTTTAATTTCTCCAAATTTAAATAATATGCAACTCATTGCAGTATATTAATAATTTTTATTAATCATTTATTAGACTAGAGATTATGCAATACAGAATAAAATTTTAGTGTAATTCTCACTACACCACTATCATGAATGATACGGACTGATATCTGTACTGCTTTTGATAATTTGTGGAAAAATGTAATCATCAAACTATGGTAAAAATATGTGAAAAGATTTATGATGCCCAAGATGCACAGAACACTTTCATGTTGAACCAGTTCTCACTTGTTGGCCACACAACAATTCTCTTACACATATTTTTACCAATTACTACAGTTTAATTAATAAATGTTAGGTATGCTACCTTCACAACTTTGACACAAATCACTTAATGAAAGTAAATTAATAGTTGTTATTAGATATTTATTAGACTAGAGATTATCTAATAATGAATAATATTCCTGTAGTGTAATTTTCACCTCACCATTTTTACACAATGTAATTTTTATCTACTTTTAACACATTGAGGTGTGATGTAATTACAAACATATGACCAAAGATATGTAAAAAGGTTTACAATTTTTAGAAACACTATCATGGGAGAATGTGCTATAATAAAAATTGAACTACTGAAATAATCATTAATGGTTGATCAGTAGTTCAATCAATAATTAATTAAAATTATACTTTCATTGCGATTTGTGTGAAAATCAAGGGAGCAACCCATTTGACACATCAATTAAATTGTAATAATTTGTAGCAGTTGACTTCTTACTCAGATCGAGCTTCACAGCCCACTCAGAATCTCCCATCACCAAACCATATTTAAACTCCGTCCATACGCATATATACTTGGTTATTTATACATATATTTTTTTGCTTAACTAATAAAATAACTGACTTAGATAGATATCTTAATGTATCTAATTTTTATAAATATTTGATTTTATTTTAATATTTGTATGTATGCGTAATGGATGTGTACATATTATAGGTGAGGGAAGATTAATTTTAAAACCTATATAAAAAATATATTATATTAGTGTGTATTTTTAAAATTATATTTAATTTATTATTTATTTTAATTATGGCAGTCTGAAAAAGGTGACACACAATCCTTGTAAAAATATTCTCGAATGTAATTAAGACAATTTACCGGAGACCCATTAGTCCGAAATAAAATGTTATAATTTTATAACAGTAATGTAAAAAAATCCATTAGTGGAAATTTTATCCACTTCAAATTTGTTTTAAAATCTTAGATCATATTGTAAAACAATCATTCGAGAAATTTTAACAGGATTGCATTGTCTTTAAAACTTACTTCAACAAAAGGTGAATCTGGTTAGCAAATTCCCAATCCACTAATGGCATAAAATGCCTCAGGTCTAGCAGATAAGTTCTTTCCAAGATAAACAGAGAAATAGTATAAATACTGCCAGATTTAAATCCAGAGAGGAGACTGGTAATATTTAATCAGCAATGGTCAATATAATTTATGCTTGTCATTATAATAATTCAATGTAGTGGAAATTTTCACCTTTCTCTATGATCAACATGCTCTTTCCCACACTCATAACCCAGGATCCCATTACCCATGAACTGAAATATGCTTAAAGACTGAATAATGAAATGCTACCTGCCTGACTGACAAAATGTAACTAGATCTAGTTCAACAATCCCAATGGATGCTGAAATCATCAAGAATTGCCATTAATTACAAAGGTAAAAAAACTCTAGCCACTGCATAATGTCTACATTTTTAAATTCAACCTTCCATAATTATTTCTAATAAACATGTCTGTCATTTAAAATAATATTATTCTATCAGCTGGTATTCCAACCAGAAATTAAATATTTTGTTAAATAATTTGTAATTCATTCACCTGATATTAGCCTGTATATAACTTCTATATAACTTTATTTTTTTTCTTTTATCATTGAACCTCTATAAAATAAATGTAATATTGTCTTTCACCTTCATGTGGCAATAATATATTATAATTAAAATTTTTATGTTTTATATTTTATGTTTCAATAATATGCCAATAATTTCCTAAAGTTTGCAAGAATATTTGCTTGTTTTTTTATTTTATTCCCCCTTCTTTTCATGGGGAGGTCAGTTTAGCTTTTAATTCAAATGAGTTTATTATTTTGATGACAGCAAATGCTTGCAAAGTTGAGAAAATTAATTAATTATCTTATAATGTCTTTTTATTTTTATTTAAATAAGTGCTAACCTTAAAAACTTTATGAAATCAAACCTATTTATTATGAAATTAATAATCACCACCCAATTTGTATATATTTAAATTATGTTTAATATAATATCAAAGCACTTAAAACCGAATTCTCATATTTATTTAACATGGTGGAAAAGATAAATTAAAGTAAAGAGGAAGGAGTCTCTATTTCTAATGATTATGTATTTTAGTAATAAGTTTAAATAATCCATTACTGTTTAGTATTTAAATCATACTATTAGGTTGGACATTCCTAATATAGGTTATCAATCATTCGTCCTTAGTTTATAAAATATTATATGTCTTTTGTTCCAAGCATTGTATGAAAACAGGCCTCCACATTCAAATACACATGTGAGTTTTCATGCTTTGTTCCCGAGGACTTTCGGTAATCCGGATCTAGTATATTCATTCCAAGTCCAAGAACATGGCTGGCAATCTCCCTGGGGGACTTCGGCATCATGTGAGCTATTGACATAGGATCACTTTCGAAAGATCTGGCCTATTAATAGCTGATATCTTTGTTCTATGAACCGAATCTGACAAAGTAGCAGAAAGAATCTGGTCACCATTCTTCATCCTTAAATTGGGAAGCACAGTTTTTAGATCCGAGATCATGCATACACCATTCTCTTAAAGTTCTTGCCATAACTCAAACCTATGAATGTCCATAAACTATAATATTATGATTCTACTAAACAGATCTATTTAATAATATTTTCATATGTGCATCCTTTTTGCAACACCATTATATAATATATATATATATATATATATATATTAACAAGCTATCCCACACACTTATATCACTCAGTATAAACTGAGAGTAATTTACTTATATCTCCAAACTATATTTTTATCATAAAATTATCACTTTAAATATTCGGTCAAGTGCTATATTTTGTTCTTTCTGGGGGTGGATTGGTATCTTGCAAAGATATGTCCTCAAAGTGCTAAATCAACCATTCTTCAGTATATTTATTAATTATTGGCATATGAGCTAGCCACAATAAAATAGAATAATAATTAAAGTTGTCATTTTCTAACTTATAAACAATTCCCTGTGATTTACCTGTTACTGTGTAAATGTCAATCAAATTATATGTACATCAAGAGGCCAATGATAATTAATGAAATAATAAAATAAGTATTTATGCATACTTCTTTAAATTAATATATATATATATTGAAACGGGATTTGCCGTTTTCCATATATATATATATCACGCATATATATAATCGTTTTGTAAAATTGCATGTATGTATATAACGCTACACGTATATGCATAATTGTTAATATACATATATATATTCTAAAAGTATTTCGAACATTATACTCCTATTTCTCACCCAGCTTATTTATGAGCATTAATTTATGACCTCAAGTGCCAATCTTATACTACTATAAGAATTATGCTGGGAGAGCTGGAATACCAATATGGAAATATGTAATAGGATGATAAAATTGCCAGGCCTGCAGCTAGCTTTCTCAGGGTGGGTGGTAAAATTACCAGCGGTAGATCTAACTCTCTCCTTTATTTTTTTTTAAAAAAAAAAAAAAACTCAAAACACAAACAAACAAAAACATTCATCATTTTAAACATATTTATTAGTAACAATATTTATGTATCTATCAAAAAAAAATTGTATTTATGTAAATCAATTTTTTTTATTAATCAAAGATTCATATCAGTTTCCTTTTTGTTGGTTTGCTCTTTTCCTTATTTACCAAAACCCACACACATACAAATACACTATAATATTTATGTTGCAATGAAGATGTAATTATGGACTAATTTATACCCTAATAAATCCAGTAGAAAATAATTTAAACTCTCCATGCAAAAAGAAAAAAAAGTTCAAGTTCACAATTTGGTCACAACAGTTTTCTGAATTACAGGGAGTAAGCTTACTAAGAGGTCACATATATATCAAAATAGAAAAGGTACCTGTATTTTTCCCTGGGGAATTGATTGGATTCACCTGGTGGAAAAGGAATCTCCGGTCCTTGGATGATGAATAAACCTTTTGAAGATCGGATTCCATGGCTGAATTGTATTTATTTATTTAATCATTTATACATCTCATGATGATCCAACATTAACTTATTAAGGCTATTTTTCAGGCTTGATGTCCCTTCTCTGATATTGGCAGCTGCTATACATTCAGAAGAAGGATTCAAACACCTCGCACCCTGAAGTTTCTACCCCAGGCTGATCATATTTTAGCTGTCTAATGTTGATTTCTGGATTCTTGTTTCTGTCTATAAGTCTAAGATCTGTTTTCTTCCACTCCCAAACTTATAAAAAATATTTTTTTTTTAATAATTGTATTCATAAAACCTATCTTTCTTTTCAAATCAGGGATTGCCGACTCCGCCCCTCCTCTGAATTCTTTTTTTCATTCATTTTCTTTTTTTCATTTCCAATTAACTTTCCAGGTGCCTTCGTTGGAATGTACCTTAAAAGCTTTTAACATCTTTTTTTTTTAATTAGTATTTAATTAGAACTTGACATTCCAAGGTTTTTTTTATAAGTTAATTTCATTGTTCTGCAAATCACTGTCTTCCATCTTGGCCTTTATAGTTCTTTCTTTGACTTAATATGAATATATTTAAAAAGTTTAACAAACAAAATGTTTTTTTATTCATATTTTGTGAATTTTCATGTTTAATGATTCAAAATGCACTCATACATATACATAGCGATGTGTATAGCTGGGTCTGGCAAAAGAAAAAAAATCAGAGCAAGTGGGTACCCCCACCCCTGTACCTCTCGTTTATGAGTTTTTTTATTATTCAAATTATGTAAATCTATAATTCAATATGACTACACAAATGACAATTGATTATACATCAACTTGTAAATAGCATTATTAGTAAAGTAACACACACACACACACATATATATATATATGTTGAAACAGTAAGATATGCCTTACCAATCTTTGTTTCACCTTGCCTTCCTGTTTCCTATCCTCGTGCCTTATTTAAAACCCTAATTTCATCGTATTGTGTGTGTACTGGGTATATTTACCGAAATCCCACCTAAATTTATGTGTATAAGGGGGTGCCCAGGGTTTAATAATAATTAAAATTGTTTTTAAACGGTTTTATTTTCAAACCATCGAGTATATATTATGTATATATGTTTGTACAATAAATTAGGTCACATATTTTCATCTACACACATACTGCGATAATATTTAAAATTTATCAAAATATTTTATTTAAAAGCTTTTGTTTTGAATCGATTTATTTGTGAATCGATTTATTTGTGATGTTATTTCGTTATAAATATTTGCCTTTAAGAAATAATATCATGAGAAATATTTCTGGAAATTAAATTCAGAAAGAGTGTTTGATAAATGTAAAGTGTTATATTTAGTTTTGAAAAACATGTCATCATTTTTTTAAATCAGTGAGGGTAAGAAAGAACAATAGTGGCTAATTTTAATCATATCGGCATCAGTTTTACTAGTTGATTTGATAAGATAAAACAGTGTTTACGAACAGATTTTAATTAGAAAATGCAATTCATGTTTTTCAAATGTATAATAATTAAAGAATGGATTTTACCACCACAGGGTTAGATTGTAATCAAGGAGAGCATATAAATAGGGCTGATTGATTGTAATTAGAATTATTAGACAGAGTTATTAATTAACCTACCTGATTGTGACAGCAGAAGTCATATTTTCTGAAATTTTGAAACTATTTTTTCGATGAGTTTTTATTTGCGTTATGGGACGGACCAGCTTGTTGGTTAGTTTGGGAACTAGTTTTAAAATCATTTAACCTCAGAATGTCAGGGTAATGAGCCAGTAGGTTGTCTTTCCCTCAGGATCCTGTGCCTCAGCCATCCACCATTCAAAATCCAATGTCCTGTCACCGTATCATCAAATCCAACTGAACCAGCCCAAAGAAATGCTGCTCCTGTAAGTCTACTAACTGCTGCTGCGGAACCATGAACCAATAAAACTCATAACTTTACTTAAGAACTTTGCTATAAGTTTGGAAATGCCCATGGACAGAATTAAAAGAACAAGGTAATTAAAATCAACCAGAGATCTTGGAAAACTTAAAGCTATAGCTAACAATTTTGTATATTCTATAAATGTATTTATTTAAACATTTTTCTAATGCATGCTGAACTTGTGCTTGGATTGATTTTCTATTATATTTATAAATGTCTAATTTCAATGTGTTATGATGAAATATATAATTAATTTCTTTAGACAAATGCGAGTTACATAGGGAAGTTAAATGATGTGTGGTTGCCATCTTAGTTTATAAACTGCAAACACGCATTTCCCCCCTCCCATCGTTTATATTTAAAAGTATCACATATATATGTTTTAAAGTATATTTTGCATATTAAATTTTAGTTAAATGGATATTTATCTTAAGTTTTGTTAAGAGTCTGCTGGCCATCTAAATATGAAATTCGAGAGCGAGCTATTTCTGTTCCTTAATGAATTGCCCTGTTTTACTAATTCTTTGAAAATTAAGCTGTGTTGCTAGTAAATATGCATGGGTGCTGGAATCCTACTGTTGGCAAAGGTCATCATTGTTCAAATCCATTCCCCCTTATTTTACTCCACAGTTCCCAGTCCTGTGCTAAAATGGCACATGGGAATTATTTCCTGTATGTCCCCACAGTTACGAAGCTCCTGGGTGCGGGCCAGGCTTGAGCTGTGAGTGGGCTAGAGATGACCCAGATAAAATGCAAAATGCCTATCCAATGCCAAGACCTTTCGCCATCTTTTAAAGTTGCATACTTATAAATTACACCCCTCCTCAGCATATACTCGCTAGCACCACCATGTATTTCCCTTATTACTTATTAAAAGAATTCTATTCAAATGAATTTCAAACCCATTCAGTATAGCTCGATCTTTATTCGCAAGCGACTCTCGATCTCCATTTAAATCTCCAGTTATAAATGTTTTAGAATATTTCAAACTGTTAGACTTTATGTGACTTGCATATGCCTATTGTGTCACCATATTTTAGACACGTTATCTAAACGAACCCAAGTATGAGGTATCAGCCATTTTGTTTGTTTATTATAACTATCCAATTTTTATTGCTAAATTATATTATTATCAAATCATTAAAATCTTATTTATAAATTTTTCTTTTCTTTATTTATTCGGGGTGCAATATAAATTACATAGTACATTAAACTTATCTTTGGCACATCTATAAGTTATTGTTAAATTAACCTAGGACTATTTTAGATTTAGAGTCTTTTTGTTTTCTCCCTGATCACCGGCACTGGCATGAAATTATATTTTAGTAGCATTAAATGTGATATCATGTAGAAAGCATTGTGGAGTTGGACTTTGGATTCGAACTTGGGATTTCTGGGAGGTAACTCTCCTAGTGTTGAGTTCTATGTCCCAGGTTTAAATTCTGCAGTGTGTTAGTGAGATAGACATGTTTTGACTGTTACAATATATATATATAAATACATTAGTAATAATATCTATATATTTTTAAATAATACGTTAAGTATACGAATATGTATTTGTCTAATTGTTGTAACAGGGTTTGATCATACCTGCCCTGTTGCAATACCCCCTCCCAGAAACCTTTAAATATGGTCTATGTATTTGAATGGCTCCTAAATATCATGCACCATTTGTGATGGCATGGGCTTGAGGGAACGAGCATTGTATGATCCTCTTACCTCTTGCCCAGTATTCATTCAGAATGCTATATCCCCCTGACACTTAACAATAGGGAAAGTTCCCTCATACAAACTGCAAAATTTCTTGCAGATAAATTTTCCCAGTTCACTCAGTGTGGGGTTTTCACCATAACTAGATTGCCAACTTTAAACTGATAAAACCTCTCCAGGTATGTTTTTTTCTTTTCTGACTTCTTTTCAAAAGAGTATGATATGCCTGCTCTTGGTCCTCCTCTACATTTATTGGCATTTCCATTTCCTTTGGTCCTGGTATTTTGGCTTCGATTAATTTAGGGGCATGTTTGCCAAACTGGAGCCGCATGGGAGTGAACCCTGTGGACTCATTAACTGCCCAATTTATCATGTTCAGTATTTCTGGAATCTTTTTAACCCATCCTTGGTGATTAGTTGGGATGTACATTCTAAACATCCTACCCAACTCATGCATCACCCACTCACATGGATTCAATTGTGGATTCCTAATTGATGTTAGTATGTGTTGGATCCCTGACCTCTGAACCCATGCTTTCCATTCTTCAGAGATAAGTGGTGTGCCATGATCCGAGAGGATGCTTTGAAGTTTTCCCACTGTAAAATATTCCTTTTCAAGGAGGTGTATGGTCTTTCGGTTATTTGCTTGAGTCATGGGATATGCAGCCACAAATTTACTGAATAGATCATACACCACCAACAAATATTTTTTTCTATTAAAGGTGGGCAATGGTCCATAATCTATAGCAATCATCTCATGTGGCTTCTTTGGAATTATGGAGCTCATTGGGCCTACATAATTCCTTATAGCAGGCTTAGTTTTCTGGCAAAGTTCACATTGCCTGATCATCCTCAGAACAGTCCCATGCATGCTTGGCTAATAAACCTACTGTCTGAGCCACTTTTCAGTTCTCCACACCCTATAGTGTCCATATATTTGGTGGACATGGATCACCACTGCATTCCACATTTTCTGGGCTATTACAGGTCTCCAACTTTCCGGTCCCCTTTTTGTTCTGTATTGAAAAACAGCTTGGTCAAGTTTGTATCTGTTGATCCAACTTCTGGACTCATCATTGTTTTTTCTTGTATTGCCTTCCACTTGTGCAATTATTTGACTTAACTGGGCATCTTACCTCTGGCACTGGGCTAATCTCTTAAGATCATTCTCTACCCCTTCATTAATCCTTAAGTTTATTCCTGCCACATACAAATTTTCAGCTTTAAGATGACAGGATAGCAAACACACTGGGTTATGGTTAAGAACATCAGCTACAATGTTATCTGACCCCTTACAATGTTTTACCACATAATTATACTTTTGGAGGTATAGACTCCACCACTCCAACCAACTATTTGTCAGATAACTATGGTTAATAAATTCTAAACTCTTATGATCCGTAACCACAATTATTTTTGATCCCAACAACAATGTGTGGAGTTTTTGAAATGACCAAACAATGGCTAAAGTGTCCTTTTCTGTGGCAGTGTAATGATGCTCTGGACCCTTGAGCAGCCTACTTAAGAAATACAGAACTTTCACCTGACCATCCTCTTGAATCTCTGATACTGTTGCTCCCAGCCCATACCCACTGCTGTCAGTCTGCACTACAAAGGGTTTCTCAAAATCGAGAAAAGCCAGCATTACCTGTTTCATGAACACTTGCTTCACCCTCTCAAATGCCTGGCTTTGCCTTTCACCCCACACCCACACTATATCTTTTCTCAGTAATCTAACTAGTGGTTCCATATGCTGAGCAAACTACTCCTGAAAATGGTTGTAGATACACATACCCAAAAAGGATCCTATCTGCTTCTTGGTCCTAGGTACTGGAAAACCTTCAATGGCTGAGATTTTATCTGGGTGTGACCGGATACCCTGTGATCCTATAAGGTGGCCCAAGTATGTAACTTCCTCTTGAAATAGCACACTTTTCATCAGGTTTACCTTGATCTCTTTATTCCAACAGTCCCTTCAAAACATTTCCACATCTTTAGTATGTTCTTCCACAGTAGCTGACACCACCAATACATCGTCCACATACATTGTAACTATTTTCTTGACTTCAGCAGATAATACCCAATCTCAATATCGCAGTAAACAGCCCCACTGTTAATCAGGCCAAATGGCATATGGTTAAACTGATATGAGCAGTCATCATACCTAAAGGCAGTATGCTTACGATCTTCAAGGTGCAGCCTTATCTGCCAATAGCTTGCTGTCAGATCAAATGTTGAAAAATTTTTTATTCCTTTAAACCTCCCAAGTAATTCTTGCATGGGTGGTGGTATGTTACAATCTGGCACTGTGACTTTATTCAATTGCCTTACATCGAGACATAACTGTACAGAATTATCCTTTTTCTTGATGATGACTAATGGGTTACAATAAGCCAAGGAGCTTTTTGATATAATACCCCATTCCAACATTCGATCCTTCTGCTCCTTCACCTGTTCCCTATATTGACGAGGAATTGGGTATGATTTTGCTTTAAATGGTTGTTTCATTTACCTAAATCCTTAGTTTGAACCCTGGTATCATGCCTGGCCTGTCTGAAAATACCTGATTATATTCCTTCAGTATCTTTCTTAGTATTTCCTTCTTTTCTCCCCAAGCTATCTTCACCAGGTCTATTTTTTCCATTATCATCATTGTGTTCATCGACAAGTTACACAGCCCCTATTGAACTATACATGCTATCCATTATAAATCCAACCACCTCCCCATTGCACATGGCTTGTCTACTTTCATAGTTCAACTTGCATTTATATTTGTATAAAAAGTCAGTTCCCAATAAGACATCACAAATCAAATTTTTCATGATTAGAAATACATGGGGGCAACTTACCCCATGGATTTCAACATCCAGCCATATTTGTTTGGGTTCAACCTTGGCCTTTCTGTTGTTGGCCATGGCTACTTGCACAGCTTTCAATGGTAAAACAGGTATATTTGGTTGTTCTCTGGTGAGTTTATAATACAATCTTTCTGTTATTACAAAAACCTGACTTTCTGAATCAATAAGTGCTTCTACTTTGGTTGGCCCTGCTGCTATTTCTATTTTTGGACATGTTTGACATGCATAACTCAGTACGCAGTCCTCCCATTAACAAATTAGGTTCCCCACATGTTTTGAATTTGGTTACTGTCTGAATATTGTGTGTCTCCCTTGGTCTACTTCCTTTTTCTTTTGAATCCATCTCATTTCTGCACTTATTTCCATTTGACTCAATATCTTGTCTATTTCTTTAGACACGTTATCTCCTAGTTCTAGCATCAGTCTTATTCTTATTGGCAGGTTTCAGCAGATGATCTTCACAATTTTTTTCTCTGACAAATTACATGCTCTAATGTCTTGAGTGTGGCTATTTGATGCCTAGAAAAAGCACATATTCCTCTGATCCAGCCTCTTGAAACTTCTCTCTTATCAATTGGGATCTAATGTTGTCCTGCCTTTCTTCACTCCAGAAAGCTCTCCAGGGCTGTCTTGTAATCTAAAAATGTCTGCAGTTGGTATAGCAATGAGTTCCACCAATCCATGGCCTACTTTTCTAGGTGGTAAGATGCTATTATCATTTTAACCTTGTCTGGTGTTCCATAACTCACAAAATATCTTTGCAGATTCCTAAGGTGATCTACTGGCATCACTTCCTTCTTCCCTCCATATACTTTTATTCTTTTCTTATCAACTCCATCCTCTTTATGTGATGTATATATATTTTTTCTACATGCTAGGTTCCGAACCTTCAACCCCCAAAGCACAGTGCTGCCCCCTTCCCGGACTTCCTTACACCTTGAATATTTCTTAAGTATATATATTTATAATTTTACTGTGGACTGATCGATATTTCACTATATTATTTCGACTAATACATTCTGCCTATATATATATATATATGAAATCCTTGAGTAGCCTGATTTGGCCCACCCACTAATTCGACTTACTCTTGTTTGCCACTTTTATAAAAATTTGCTTTGAAAACTAGTAGAGATATACTATTGTTATTTCAAAACCTTGATTTCAAAGGTAGTTTCAAATTCAGAGATTGTCAAAATGATTATAAAAGTAAAAGTGTAAAATATATTAAAAATCATAGCTACTGTGTGGGTGTAAATTAAATATAATTCATTACTCAAATTTCTTTTAAAGCAACATTAATTTAATATATGTATATATAAAAATGTTTTATATATTTTTATTTCATTATGGCAGAACTCAAATAATTATTTTGTATCTAATTAAAATGGATTGATTGCAAAAGTTAACCACTTAAAGATTCGTTTACTTTTTAAATATTCGTATTACTTTTTTTTCCCCCCAAAAAAAATCCATCATGAACAAGAAAAACATTTATAGCCATTATTTAAAAAAAAAAAATCCATAACAAAATGAAAGTTCTTCAAAATCAGTTTAGATCAGTCTAACCTAAACTGATTACTTTATGAAAACACTTTTATATTCTGCACTCAGTTGGGATTTTTCATATAGCTTGAAAGGTTTTTTTTTTATAAAACTTAATATTAACTATATCCAACTCTGCCAATATAATATAGTTTCTGTTTTTCTAATTTTTCGTTTATCTAAAACAATAATGATCTGATGAAACTGATATGTATATATTTATTTATTTTCTTAAAAAAAATCACGCTAATTTCTTTTATATTTGTCTTTCACTCATTGACTTACTTCTCTTCGATGCCCTTTTGTTGGGACACCATTGAAATGGGATTTACCATTTTCCATATATATATCACACCTATATATAATCATTTTGTAAGATTGCGTGTATGTATATAACGCTACACATATACGTGTAATTGTTAAAAAATATATATATTCTAAAAGTATTTCGAATATTATACTCCTATTTCTCACCCAGCATATTTATGAGCATCAATTTATGACCTCAAGTGCCAATCTTATACTAATATAAGAATTATGCTGGGAGAGCTGGAATATTAATATGGAAATATGTAATAGGATGATAAAATGACCTGACCTGTGGCTAGCTTTCTTAGGGCAGGTCGTAAAATTACCAGCAGTAGATCTTACTCTCTCCTTTTTCTTTTTCAAAAAAAAAGAAACTCAGAACACAAACAAACAAAACCATTCATCATTTTATACATATTAATTAGTAATAATAATTACGTATCTATCAAAAAAAAAAATTATTTACACAAGTTAAATCAATGGTTTTTATTTATTAATCAAAGATTCTTTCAGCTTCCCTTTTGTTGGTTTGTTCTTTTCCTTCTTTATCAAAACTCACACACATACAAATTCGCTATAATATGTATGCTGCAATGAAGATTTAATTATGGACTAATTTATATGCTAATAAATCCAGCAGGAAATAATTTAAACTCTCCATGCAAAAAGAAAAAAAAGTTCAAGTTCACAATTTGTTCACATGACAGTTTTTTGAATTACATAGAGTAAGCTTACTAAGGTCACATATATATCAAAATAGAAAAGGTACCTGTGTTTTTCCCTGGGGAATTGATTGTATTCACCTGGTGGAAGAAAAATCTCCGGTCCTTGGATGATGAATAGACCTTTTGAAGTTCAGATTCCATGGCTGAATTCTATTTATTTATTTAATCTTTTATACATCTCATGATGATCCAACATTTACTTATTGAAGCTGTTTTCCAGGCTTGATGTCCCTTCTTTGATATTGGCAGCTGCTATACATTCAGGGGAAGGATTCGAACACCTTGCGTGTTGAAGTTTCTACCCCAGCCTGATCATATTTTAGCACTGTCTAACATTGAATTCTGGATTCTTGTTTATCTATAAGTCTAAGATCTGCTTTCTTCCACTTTCAAACTTATACTAATTAATTTGTTTTTTAATCATCAAATTCATAAAACTTACCTTGCTTTTTGAATCAGGGATTGCCAACTCCGCCCCTCTGAATTTTTTTCTTTTCATTCATTTTCCTTTTTCCATTTCCAATTAACTTTCCATGTGCCTTCGTTGGAATGTACCTTAAAAGCTTTTAACAGCTTTTTTTAATTAGTATTTAATTAGAACTTGACATTCCAAGGTTTCTTTTATAAGTCAATTTCATTGTTCTGCAAATCACTGTATTCCATCTTGGCCTTTATAGTTCTTTCTTTGACTTAATATGAATATATTTAAAAAGTTTATCAAATAAAATGTTTTTTTATTTTTATTTGTGAATTTTCATGTTTAATGATTCAAAATTCACTCATACATATACATAGCGATGTGTATAGCTGGGTCTGGCAAAAGAAAAAAAAACAGAGCAAGTGTATACTCCCCCATATCTCTCTTTTATGAGTTTTTTTTAAATTCAAATTATGTAAATCTATAATTCAATATGACTACACAAATGACCATTGATTATACATCAACTTGTAAATATTAGTGTTATTAGTAAAGTAACAAACACACACATATATATATATACTAGTAATATCTAATTTTTTTTAATAATACGTTAAGTATACGAATATGTATTTGTCTAACTGTTGCAACAGGGTTTGATCATATTTTCCCTGTTGCAATATATATATATATATATTGTAACCCACACACACATCAGCGCTCACGTACATTATATGAGCAAATGCCCAGGGCACCAGTTCTATTAATGAATAGAACAATTTATCATTTTATCTGATTCATAATTAATGCTGAGACTCTTTTACTTATGTATATCTTACAGCTTTGCTCAGTGGGAGGTTACAGAAAGTTCATAACATATAGAATATAAATAAATGAAGGAAAAAATACTATAAGCTATCAAATAAAATATAAACCTTATTTATTAATTAACAAAATGATAAAGACTAGCAGAGTTTTATTTATTCCATCTAACAAAATATAATTTCAATTGTATCTCTTCCATCATCCAGTTACACTCTGTAATAGTTCAATATAACTCTGACAGAATATAAAAGCATAACACTAAATAACTATTGTTCAGCACATCTTAATCTAAATAACTGAATTAATGTTCTTCTAGGAATATAAAATCAGATCTTAGCAAATCTATACACAGTTAGACTAAAGAACTGTATTAGCCAGTAATTTATAACTCTAAATTATAACATGTAATGAAATAAATTGAATAATGTTTTACTGGGCTAGCAATAGATAATGAAGGAGATAGGGTATCTTTTAATCTCACATCATCATCCAAATAATACACTAATTAGGCAACCTTTTCATAAGTCTATCAAGTAGTGAATATTCCATGTAATGTCTGGATCAAGGAAACAATATTATCAGACCTCAGCATATTTAATATTAAAGCCATAAAATAATATACTTATTTTTATAATAGGTATATGAAATGTGGAGATGTGGAAACTAGAATACAAATGCACACAAGAATAACTCAAACACAGTTTTTTAATAAATAAACAAATCAATTATTTAAACTCTAAGATTTAAATTTAAAGTAATCAATTTACAATAAGTTCATTTGACCCAATCTTTAAATCCACACCTAAATCCAGAAACACAAGTTTGGGATTATCCCTTTGACATGTTTCATCGTTTATTAGCTTCACACTTATGGATGCAAATTAACAAGAAAATAAAACTTGAATATTTTAACTTTGAATACCTGAGCTATCCAAACATTTCCATATGCAATACTGAATAAATAATATTTTATACTATGGGCACAATGTACATTTTTGAGAGGTTGTATTATCAATTGTGGGAATAAAACAAATTAATACATTTGGCTATCAAGAGAGCAGCTTCCTAGAATTTAATTAGATGATTATTTTAAATAACTACGTTTTACACATAGCAATAAAATCATACTCATTCTGATGATTTGATGATTTCTAACACGTGGTAAATTAATAGGATATGTTTTAAAACATTTATTTCCTATTTTAAGTTTAGCAATCTTATACCTTTATAAACGTGATATTATTTCCATTACGCATGTGTGTCACATCCTATGCAATTATAAAAGAAAACAATCTTTTTTTTCCATTATCAATTTATTTAGGAATTATTAAATAAACGTTTTATTTTGGATAATGTCATAAACCAACCGACAAAATAGGACACTATATTTACTCTAATATTCAATAAAGAATTTAAATTAACTATTTATCCAACCACTGAATTACACAAAGCTATATTTTTATGATAATACAAACTAGAAGTTCACAAGAAATCCATGCACATGAGGAGCAAATAAACTCTCTAACTAATACTTCAACAACTTATTTAAATCTGAAATACACTATTGGTGTAGAACCTGTCTCAACACCGGGGCAATAAGTGAACATCACTTAACTTCATAAATATTATTTCATAATACGTATGTATACAATCTAAAATAGGCTCTACTCATGGCAAAATACTTAAAGATATACAAAAGGGGAAAAAATCTCAACCCTACAAACATCGAACGTATCAAAAATAATTTTCTTTCCAACAGCTCCTCATCATATCTAACACTATATGCTGGTAGATAAATACATACAGATAAATCATTCATCCCTTCAATTCTTTTAGAATATGACAATATCCGAAATTTATATAAGGAAACAACAATAAAATTAAATGCTTTATTACTTAAATAAAATAATTGCACAAGACAGACACACATATGTATAAATGAGAGTATAAAAACAATTCTAAGTTATACAATATGCAAAGGTTACGATAAATAAATGATAGATTAAAATATAAACTTTTAGCTTAAATTAGACGTTCAATTGCTCTAAATTTAAATAATAATAATTATTATGAATGAGGTTTCTTTGCCATCTTTGATACCATATTTTTTTCATATACTCGCTATTTTGAAAGCCAAAATTCTAACTTTGAGCTAGAGCAAAATATATATAATAGACTGAATATCTCTCTCTTTAACAATATACCCAAAAATATACATATTTCATCTTCCTAAAGAAAACAAATCATATTTAAATAATAAAATTTACCAGCACACTCACAATTTGCGAGTACGCTCCTCCGTGACGATCCGAAAGTTCAAAAATAGCATATCATATAAGCAAAATATAACAATAAATATGTCTATCTATCGTATACATCAATAATAACAATTAAAAAAAAAAACAATAAAGAAAATAAAAGTCACTTATCCTTTAACTTAAAAGAAAAAGTTCACTTGCAAAGTTTCTTTTCCAAGCTTATTAATGGGGATAAATTCCAAACTGAGTGCATGTCTAATAAGAATATGAAACATAAAAATAAATTCTTGTAGGACAAAAACAGTTATAATTCAAATTCAATTGAATGATCTCCAATGTTCTTAGCAAAAGCTAATAGAGTTTACTTATATAACACATAAGTACTAAATTTTTAAAAATGACAATAATATGATAGTTTCAGATATATTCATACTATAATAATTGTTGAACACTTTCCATAGTAATTTTTAACTTAGCAATAGATTTTAATAGATTTCCGAGAGAGCATTTGTTTTTCCTATAATTTGTAAGCTAGCGTATACATATTTAATTTTAGTCATTGCAAATTAATTGTTCATATACATGATTCTGTAAGCAATAATATTTTTTTTATATAATACAAACATCTAAGAGAATGAAAATATTCAATACTAACATCCTTCATTCTGACTTAAGCATGCACACATTCAATAAATAGTAGCAATTAATTAATCCTTGGTAAGTCACTTATTATTTCTTTAATAGAAAACATTTTAATTTTATAAGCATAAATAAAGACAAAGTTGTCATTGTGTAATAATTTAAAGTACAGCATAATAAAAGACACACATCCTGTTAAGTTTAATTTAACTTTTATGGAAGTAGAATATAAGTTTATCTGAGAACTGAACATAAATCTTGTTAAATTGTTCTGCCTAAGTTTCCATAAAGTATTATAAAAGTCATACAATTTAGTTAACAGATTAGATAGTTCATGCACTTTAACTTTCTTCTTAATAATAATAATTACAAATAAATAAAGTAATACAAATTGAGTAATGTAGACAAACATTTTAGAATGAAAATAAGTATGAGGGTGTTAATTTAAACATTTGAATTAAGCATAAGAACGGAATTGATATACCTTTTTTATATTTTAGTCAGACATTCTAATTGAAGACCTTCTTGAGAACTTGGATTTTCCTATGACTTTTTTTAAAATTTGTTTTGGAGCTTTAAAATGAACTTGACTTCTGGAAGGGATATATACTCATTACAGGCAGAAATGAACTAAGGCACTGGTTACACTAATAATAATGAACAAATTTTACTAGTGACTATTAGTTAAATAGATATCACTTCCTTCCATCAAAAGGTCATTTTTTCCTCCAAAGTTCAACTCCAGCCTTTGCAGACAAGAGTCGATTAATATTCAAGAAATATTTTCTTGAAAAAAAAAATCACTTTGATCTTCACAATTAAATCAAGTCAAATAAAACAAAAAAATAACATTTTACAAACTTAAAACAAATGAATATCAATTAGCTATTAAATAAAAATGGTTGATAATATTATTTAAATTGTCAATAATTTATTAATCCAAATATCCATTAATTACTTAAGAAAATATATTTTTGCTAAATTATTAAAGATAATTGCTATAATTTAAATGTTTTATTGTAAGTGTAATATTGTTTATTGTAATTAGAATATGAAATGAAAATGAGAGAGGCAAACATGCATGCACCTACACTGCAACATCAATGTTAAATTTTCCTGATTAAATATAGTTGATATTGCTATGGGTTAAACATATCTCACTGACTATAATATTAGTAAATGGATGGGTGTTAATAAATAATAAATCAGAAAACCATTCAAACAATCACCAACACTATCTTATAAACAAATAAAACAACTTTCCATCAATCTAACTATTATAACAACACTTTCTGTAATAATCCACCCTTCTTCCTTGCATTAAACACTTTATCAAATATAATAAAAAAAATAAATGCTTGAAAAATTGCTAACCAAAATGCACAGTTGGCCCACATATGAGTTTTTTGGACCATTAATAGAAAAATTTTAAAGCTATTTCATTTTTTTTAAGTACAATGCAGTTATTCACTACTGATGCAACACAGTTTAATTACTTGTGCCCATTCAGAAGGTCATATATATATATATATATCGTAAACTTGCAGAATCATTGTTTCTTTTATTTAAAATATTAATATTTTCATTATTAAATGTTGCTCGCACTGACCAGGTGATCTCCCTCTAATCTTTTAGATATAATTAATATGAAAGGTCACGACCATTAAATGAGTTAAACTTATATTTTGTGTTAAAATATTCCGTTATATAAATTAGAGTATTTTTGTGTCTCTGCTTTGCGATGCCAGTGGAGAGAGATAAATTAGATCACTATCATCGGGATTGTTGCTCATAAGTTGGTAGATCTGGAAAATAGGCAAACGGCAAAGTTCATGAGTGTTCCTGATTTATGTATCTTGCACATTATTGTACTTGAGGTACTTTTACCTAGATTCTAGATCTTGTTATATTAACAGAAAAAAATGACTTGTACAATACTTAAGAATGATAGATCTGTTGAAAAAATTGTGATCTGGGCCAACTGATGAATGCTGTTTCAGCATGAAATGTGCATCTTGGGGATCATAGACCTTTTCACAAGTGTTTGGTCATATGTTTATGATTACATCTGCCACATGGTGTTAAAAGTGGATAGAAATGAGTCTACATAAAAATGGTATAATTAAAATTATTCTACAGAAATATATAATTCATTATTGGATAATCTCTAGTCTAATAAATGTCTACTAAAATTATTAAATGTATATAATGTCTGTATATTGTAATAAATATTTAAAACTTTTTTTACAGTGTATACTATAAATATGTAAACAAACAGCACTTTATATACAAATACATTACCTAAGGTTTTTATGGCATTAGATGAGTGGTAGCTATTTTCTTTTGGAGCACAAATAATTAAGATAACAGTAGGTGTCAAAACCCATATTGAATAAATGCAATAGCAGTAAAGATAGTTGTATTCAATTTTGTAGAAGCCAAGCTGTCAAGTTAAAAACCCTCATAATCTTTCTAATGTCTGACAGTCAAAATGTGTATATCCATTAGACACATTTTGAGCAAAACCTGATAATGGCTGATAGACATAAAATTGAGAAGGTCTTTGAAATTTTAAGACTTTTAGGGTTGAATGAAACCTTGGAAAATAATTACTGGAGGTACTTAATAAACTTATCATGCATTAACTTTTTTAAAACAGAAGTGCTTTTTGAAATCATAGTGTTTTGTTGAAATAAAGATTGTCATTCTTAAAGGTGACTCATTCTGAAAATAGTAATTATGTTACAAGTAACATTCAATCAATTAGAAATACTATCTCACCAGGAGTTATTCTGTCAGTAATCTTAAAGATACTTTTGTAAATGTATTAGGAGCTAAACTAAGTTACATACATTAAACTAATGAGTTATTAGAATGTTTTTCACTGAGAAGGTTCTTCACTAATATGGAGGAAAATGACTTCATTTTTGAGCATAAAATATCACACTTTAACTTAAATGAATTTGAACTTGATCTGTCAAATTTGTTATAAACAATTACCCAGAAACTAATGTGAGTAGCAAAAGGACTGCATCTAAAGGCGGATTATGAATACAGTAAGCCAAACATGTTTTTCAGAGAATATATTTTAATAAAGTTACCAATTTAAATTCACTATTTATTTTTACAAAATAATCACAAGTAACATTAACTAATGATGAGAAAGCTATAAGAAAAATGTATTTTTAATAATGTTATTCTGTTTCAACCATTAAATTTTTTATGTATACAAAAAATTTCTGAGGATTTAACTATAAAATTAAAATAAAGTATCGTGATTTGAGTTATAAATTTAAAGATAAATTTTGTCAATTATAATGCACACACATATAAAAGGCATTTTTTAGAAGCCAGGCATTACATTACTAAAGGTTATGTTCATTATATATTATAATAATATTACAAATCAACGTCTGTATTTTTTCAAAATAATATACATAAATTTATAAATAAATATTTGAAGATACAGTATTTTAAAAGTTTATAAAAAATATATGTATAACTGACACTTAGAAGCACTTTCAACTAACTTGTAGATTTGTCAACTATCACTTTTAAAATGTCAGCTTTTCCATAATTTCACGATGTCAACTTTTTCATAATTCTGTGATCTTAACATTGGCTGCTTGCCTATTAATTAAATCTTGCTTATATTCATATATTAACATCACCTCTTTAATTTTCCTTTTATTATTATTTCTTTCAGTTTCCAATATGTTTACGTTGTTATAATTAAAATCGAAACCATATATACATGATTTATTATGGCCATAAAAGACAGAAGCTAATAAAGTATCATTATTTTTAAAATTTTATTTTGTACTTTGAATCCTTTTAAATAATAATAAGTGCTCATTTGTTTTTTTTTTCCAATGTGCACCTCGATTCACCTATATATACACTGCCACACCTACATGTCCATTTGTAAATGATACAATTTTTATTTATTAATAAAGTTTTATCATTTGAATTGTTTATTAATTTTTTAATGTAGGTGGTGCATAAAATGCAATATCACATTTTCCTTTATTAATTTTCTTAATGAAACTTGCCTGTTGATTTGAAATAATAATAAAAGGAAAATTAAAGCAGCGATGTTAATATATAAATATAAGCAAGATTTAATTAATAGGCAAGCAGCAAACATTAAAATCACAGAATTATGAGAAAGTTGACATGGAATTATTGGAAAGATGACATTTTAAAAGTGATAGTTGACAAAGCTACAAGTTAGTTGAAAGCGCTTATAAATGACAGTTATACATATATTTTTTATAAACTTTTAAATACTGTATTTTCAAATATATATTTATAAATTTACACACACACACACACACACACATATATATATATATATATATAGAGAGAGAGAGAGAGCTTTGGCCATTGTAAAACCTACCTGATCTCATATTAATATAAGTAAACTGATAATCAACAAATTTAACTGGGTTTAAACCTTATTTATCATAATTTTATATTTTATATCATAAATAATACATGAATGAACTGGCCTTACCATTGATAGCAAAGCTACCAATGATACCCACGATCAGACCGAGCTATGAAATGCATAACATAATCACAATACCCAGGCCATGGCACACCATAACTGCTATTCAAACCCCTACTATCCAAAGCACTTTATTTTGGGGTAAACCTCAGGAACCAGTTAGCTATGAGAACTAATGTGCTGGGATAGTAGGCCCATAATCCAACACTCAAAATATCTCATGACTAGCTCAATCAAAAGTATTACAATATCAAATTGTTGCTTCAATTAGTGGTAAAGAATTGACTGACAAGTATTAAGCTTAAAGATAATTTATTTTAATGAAACATTTATTATTGTAAAGCTTAAACTACCTTTATAAAATCTTAATTAAATTAGACAATGACAATTATAAGCATTTAATGTTTATTATTATAAGTTAAAAACTACTACTATGAATTCTTAATCAAATTAAAAATGATTTTTATATATAACAACATGCACACTTAATAAATCAGACAATGTAATATAATATAACAAGAGGATTAAATAAACAAAACATTTAGAACATGCACATCAATAGTTTGTTTATTCATGCTATAGAATTCATATAGTAACTGACTCTGGGAGACTTCAAATTATTGCAATGGCTACATGAACTAGAAATGGAAATAAGAATTTGTTATTTATTACCTAGGATTTTAGAACATGGATACTTTTTACTGGTTCCTGCTTCATGTGAATATCTTTCCAACCAGTGGGATCGATGTTTTGTGGAGGTTTATGCTTATTATTTTGTGGTAATATTTTTAAAATTTTAAACATTCCTGGCAATTTTTCAAGTTGTTAAGCTGGCATCAATTTTACCAGGCAAATAGCTGATTTTCATATGTTCCCAAAAGCTGCTCAACAAAGCATGGTCTCTGATTCTGTATACATAATAGACTGACTGACTGATTGATTGATTTAATCCCATTATGATCTCAACTTATTGTCTGATGAAAAATTGGACTATTTATTAGGATTACTTGTTGTCATTTTGGTAATTGGTTTTTATGTTTGATGGGGATCTCTTGTTGGAATTCATCCATTGTTTTTAATTACATTCTTTAGATAAGATTTTGATTGAGTTTTTTATTTGGTAGCCATTGCAAATTTGTTGTTCCATGGATTTTTAATTTGTACCATTGCACGTCCTATTTTTACATTTTAACTTTGAAACAGTAAGGTCTGCTTTGCAGATCTTTGTTTCACCTTTTCTCACCTATTTCCTACCTCATACCTTAGTTTGAACCCTATCTATCATAGTGTGTCTGTATTACGCTTATATACCGAAGATCCCACCTAATTTTAAACCACGATTACAATGCTCGTATTATATATATAATTCATTCCCAAATAAAATAAATATTATGGATTACGTATATGTTCATATAATTTTGATTTATTAAAAAGAAGGTTATATAAGTCGTAATTGCACACACACTGATATGCATTTTAAAACATATCAAAATTATAAATTGTTAAATTATTTTGTTTGAATCTATTTACAAATATATTACTGTCATAATATATTTTGATTTAAAATAAAATTCATTTAGTAAATATTCGTTTAGTAAATAGATTCAAATATTGCAATTTAAAAAGTAAAATCATTTTCTTTAATTTAATAAAAGTTATTCCAAATATTTCTGTTTAAATAAATCAGGGACAATAGTTTGATTAGTTAATGTTCTATAAGTTTATCTAAAAACAGCAGATGTCCACATAAGGTTTTCTTTGATTAATAAAAGTAATTTTTAATTAAATCTAGTTTGTAATCCGAATGTCGACAGGGAAATTAACAAAAGAAATTAATTAATGTTGAATTCCTTTAGACATTGGGATAAATTTAATTACAGCTGATTAGTCTGATATATTTTTGTAATGCTCCAGGGCAGTTCTATTGTTAACATCTACTATAAAAAGAAGGGTTTTCTTTTGTTCTCCAGTTAGTAGTTTTTATTCTAATGTGTCAGAGAAATCATTCTGTATTCTATTCTACTAATTTGCTAACCTTGACATGTCAGAGTAGAGGTGTTAAGATGGCTATGTCCCCTCGGAAAAGCCAGCCACTGCTCCATACCATCGAAAGTTATCACAGGCCCCGGAACTGCTGCTGCCGCTGCCAAAAATATGAACATTCCAGATTTTGCTGCTGAATTATAAAACCTGCTGAACATCTACCTGCAAATGCGTCTCCAGAGGTAACCTAAATTAACCCAAGAGCTCTTATGATTCCTAACTAACATGCTATAGCTATTTAACATTGTTTTCTTATATTTCCCATAACTTCATTATGTATTTCTTTAACATGTTTAAATATACTCAACATTTTGCTCTCTATCCTTGGGTTAATATTTTCTATTTATAAAGCTTTCTTTTATTTTATTATGATAATGTGTCAGAATCGTCTTTGACTGAGTGAACTATTCCCTTTATTGAAAGTAAGACGCCGCTATTACGGCATATTTTAAATGTATAATTTTCCAATTTTATTATCTTGCAAATCACTCGTTCAAGGGTGATTCTTTTTTTTAATATAATATAATCACATAGTTTAAAATCTACATGTTATTGATTTTAATCTAATATAAGAGTATGTGCGAAGTCAATGATTAAATGTGTCCCTTAATGCATGTTTGTGTATATAAATCTATACTTCCTTTTTAAACCCGCAAGCATGCATTTTCTTATTTTAATTACCATGTTCTACTTTAATTATAAAGTTCATCATTGACATCAAGAATGTGCAGACCCTTTTAAATGAATTTCGGGGAATTTGATTGGGCATTTCTCTTAATCCAAGTAAAACCCATTTAGTATGTTTTATATACTCTAGTCTTGTATTGCTGGTACATGAATTCGTTGTTGAGACCACTTTGTTTTATTTTTCCAAGGATTCTTTACACGGCTAAGGCCATTCTCTCCACGCTTGTGGTTTCCAGGCCGAGGGTGTCCCAAATGACATCCATGGGAATTAAACGCAATCGTCACACAGTTGCTAAGTTTCGGCAGTTCGTCAAAATACTTTCCTATGGGTTAGCGGCGAGATGCCCTCCATAATTACTCCGGATCTTCAATATTGTTTTATTTTATATTTATTTTACAAAGCATCCGTGACTTAAACGTGTCACACCCTCCAACTTTAATAAATTCATTGTCAGCAATACTGACCTCCCAATACAAATCTATTATTATTATTCTCAAATAAATGCTTTGATCCCATTCCCACGTTGTTGCTTAGTAAGCTTTAGTCCGTGCTATTCTCGAAATCAATAAATATTTTAGAACACTTAATTTCCAATATTTTCTTAAACTTGTATAATTACTCAAAGCACCTCGCACATATTCCTGTCTCGTCAAGCACATTATCGTAATGCTATTAGCCTGAGGAATAGAATATATCACTTTGTTTTAAAACCCATTTGTTATTTATTGAAATATAATGCCCACAATTATTTAATACACGTCCCTGTCTCATATAAGCAGACAGTGGCATTATATATATATTTTATGAATAAATTTTGTGAAATTATTTAAACTAAATTTAATATCTTATTTTATTGATTCCTATCACTGTCTCAGTCTATATATATATTTTCTGCATTTCTTTTGTAAATCCATAGATGTTAATTAGCCACCCAAGCTTCTTTTAGTATAGAGTCTTTTGTTTCTCCCTGACCACCAGGCACCGATCAAAGGTCATACTAATAGTGGCATCAGATGCATTGTCATGTAGATGGCACTGTGAAATTTGGGCTTTAGATTCGAACTTAGTATATCTAGAAGGCAACCCCTCCTAGAATGTTCAGTTTTGTGTCTGGGGTTTGAATTCTGCAGTGTGTTAGCGAGATAGACGATTCTGACCGTTACAACTTTATTATTTCACTTTATTTACATGCACATATTATATTTTACTATTCCTTATGCTTATAATCACACATATATATTTGCATTTTTTTTAATTATGGGAAAAGACTTTTTAAAAAATTTAAATGACAAAATATATTTTTAATTTACATAAAAAGTATATTTTAAGCTTTTAGCTTCAACTTTTCTTTTGCTTTATTATTTTAAATGAAGAGAGATTTATTTTTGAATGGTCATAACTTGTAACTTTTATTTACTTTCTTAAATTGTTCAGTTAATCTTCCTTCCCCTTGTAATTAATTACTTGTACTTTTATTTTAAACTACTAATAATAAAACTCTTTAGATTTTAATAAATTTCATTTATTTATTTATTAACCTTCACGTTATTTATGAGAATTTTATTTTACTAATTTTTTAGACAAAATTTCACATGGATCGCTTTTTTATAAGAGGTACATTACACCATCCTCCATTTGAGAGTAAAATGCATCTCTTGACCATTTTATCTCTGAAACTTTATTTCTTAAATCTAAAATATTTGGATGAATTTTTTATTTCTCTAATTTTGCTTTCTATATCTAAAACAAGACAGGCTGAGGGTAGTCTGCCTTGACTATTTTTTATGCTGATGACATTGCTTTCGATGAGCAAGCACTAGATGATGATTTCTGGGACAACACTATTTTTGATACAGGGATTTTGAACTATGTGGATGCAGAATTGCTGCCTTACACTGATTTACTCGTATTGAAAACAATGCTTCATTTGCCAGGTTTCTACCATACTTTGAAAAGAATGAGGCACTGTGAATGGCAGTATTCCTCTACTGTCCAATTTGACTTATGCTTTGGTAATGAGGCATGAGACATGGGGACTTTTCCCCCAAAGAAGAGATTTGCAGCTTATTCTGGTTGTTCCCAGTGTACATTTTTAAAAAGAATGGGACTTTCCCCTGAAAAGTCATCTTTAACAGTCTATTATGCATGCTAATTTCATCTAGCCAACAGCTTTAACTTTTCCTAACACTTATTCTACACATGCTACCCTTCCTTCAATTAAATACAGTCCCTTATATACTCTTAACTTAGATTGATTTATATTATTTTAACTGTACAATATTATTTTAAATTCATATGAACATTATCTTAACACTATTATTTATTTTGATATTACAATATTATTCTAAACCATTATGAACATTATTTTAACATGTATTTATATTAAGCTCACATTATTTTTAAACCATTTCTTTAACTTGCATGTATTCAAAAGAACTTTTATTTTATTATGCTACTTTCTTATACATATATTTTTATTTATTTTGTTTGACTTGATTACTTTAAACCATTTATTTACTTTCTTTTATTAACTTGCATGTTTTCCAAAAAAGCTATTTTATTTTATTATGATTCATTCATTATTTTACTATGGATATTTTATACTTATTTGTTCAACTTGATTTTATTTGAGCTATTTATTTATGATCATTTTCTTCTTAGTGTGTATGTAAAATATAATCTTTTATCCAGTGAAACCTCATTGTTGTAACTTTACTTAAACAAGTCATCATCTTAACTTTTCTTTTATTTTAGTTTTAATTAGTGATATTCTGATTCAGGTTTATAACCTATGTCAAAATAATTATTTTACTCATAGTCAATTTCTAGTCATTTGTTTATTTCCTTTATTTTAACATTCTGTCTATTACTATCAGCTATGCTTGGTCAGGTGGCTCCCTTTTATGTACATTTTGATTATTATACTGATCTGTTTCCCTATATCTATCTATAGGCTCCCTAATCAAATTTTTACAATCTACCCAGGTCAGAAATGTTACCATTTCTACCATCGTCCGACCATTACTACATAGCAACATTTTCTGCACATGCAGTGGCATGTTGTGCCAGATTGTTATTATGATTTCATCATCTGACAATGGAAATAACATCAAAGCCTTGAGTTTTGCCACCTGTTTAAAAAAATTCCATGAGAGTTTCTTCATGGATTCTGGCATATTTTTTTTTAGATATCTTACAGAGTATGCCATCCTGTCATGCTTTGCTCCAAAGGGTTCTTAAGGTGGCAGGCCTATATTCATCAAATGTCCACAGTTTAGCATAATGGGTGTGCCACCAATATAAGGTGGTTCCATGAAGGTGACTACTAGCAACTGCAACTTTATCCCTTTTTTGCCAGTCCAAACCAGTTAGACTCGTTCAATGTCTTAGCAGACTCTCTCCTGCTTTGGCCTTGAATGTCACCATAGTAAACTTTTCCTCCATGAATCTTTTGGTCAGTCCCTCTGACTTATTCTCCCTATCATAACTTATATTTATGCTCCACTTTTTTTATCTTGTATTCTAGACTCTTAACTTATATTTATACATATCCATATCTTTTGCATGTCCAATGTTAAACTACTATGCCGAAAGATGCTTTTTTTAATTTATCCATTGCTTCATCAATTTGTCATTTTACTTCCCTCTGAGTGCTTCTTTTTTAATATACTTAATTATTCCTATGTTGTTTTAGGTATGTTTCCCCATTCCCAGCATGTCTCTTCTATCTATTTTATTTCCATATCCAAATTGCTATATATAATGCTGCCTTGGTCTAATTGAGCTCTCACATTCTTTATGCTTTCTTCTGCTATTACCTTTTCCTGACTTTCTTCATTCAAATCGTTGTTTATGGCTATATGATTTGTCTCTACTTTCACCATTATTTCACCCCTCATTTCTCTCACTTCTGCTCTGAGTTAACTAATTTCTCCCTTCAATTCAGCCTTGAACTCTTGCATTTCTTTCATCATATTCATAATCATTTTCATCATCATCTGCATCTTAGATGTTTCTTGTTTATCTTTTTCCACTAACTGGGAATTTTGTTTGTTTATTAAACTAGCACTTACATTAAAATAAATTTAAATACTACTGTTATTTTTTTTTTAAATGAAACATACCACCTACTACAACCTCTTGTTCTTTTCTCTATCCATTCTCAATGCCTTAACTCTGCCCAAAATATCCAACTGTCTCTAAGTCTCTTTTTTTAGTTAAAGGAATAATTTACTTTAAATAATAAATATCAAAATCTCCTTTCATTTAGAGAAAAAAAAGTTTCAGTCAATTCTTTACTTAAATTATACCACTTTAAAATATGCAATTTAACATTTCTTTAAATTTTTATTGTCAAACAATAAACAAAATATTTAATTACGGTCATTTATAAGGTTCTGCCCCTTTTTGAAAACAATTGTACCGGGTCTGTTCAGTAGATGATTCAAAGCACTATTTGTGAGGTTTAACTGGACTCAAACCTTACTTGTCATAATTTCATATTTTATATCATAAATATTTTGTGAATGGACCAGCCGTTTGAGCAGAGGGGAAATACCATCAATAGCAGTGCTATCAATGATATCCATGATCAGTCCAAGGCATGAAACATAACACAATCACATTTCCAGACCATGGCCCATGACAGCTGCTAGATTCAAACCCCTACTATCCAAAACACTTTATTTGTTTTGAGATAAACGTCAGGCACCAGTTAGCTATGAAAACTAATATGCTGGGACAGTAGGCCCATAATCCAATGCTTGAAAGATCTTGTGACTAGGTCAATCTAAAGTAATACAATAACAAATTCTTGCTTCAATTAGTGGTAAAAGAATTGTTCAACATGTATTAAGTTTAAAGTTAATTTATCTTAACGAAACATTTATTATTGTAAAATTTAAACTACTTTTATAAAATCTTAATTAAATTAGACAATAATAATTACAAGCATTCAATGTTTATTTTTATAAGTTAAAAACTACTACTATGAATTCTTAATCAAATTAAACCATGATTTTTATATATAATGGCACCAGTGCTTAAAAAATCAGTCAATATAATACAATGTAACAACAGTATTAAATAAACAAAACATTTACCACATGCACATCTATAGTTTGTTTATGCATGCTATAGAGTTCATATATTAACTGACACTGGGAGGCTTCAAATTATTGCAATGGCTACATGAATTAGAATTGGAAATAAAAAATATTATTTATTACCTAGGATTTTAGATCATGGATACTTCTTGCTGTTTGCTGCTTCATGTGAAAATCTTTCCAAGCAGTTGGGTTCGAAGATTAGTGGAGGTTTATGCTTATTATTCCATTGGAACTATTCTTAGACAGTTAAATATTATTGCCAATTTTTCAAGTTGTTAAGTAAGCATCACTTTTACCAGGCAAATTGCTGCTCTTTCATTAAACTAAGGGCTGGAACAAAGTCATATGTTCCTAAAAGCTGCTCAACACTCTATGGTCTCTGATTCTGAATACATAAGAGACTTATTGATTGACTGAATGGAACTGATTTAATCCGATTATGATCTCAACTGATTGTCTGATGAAAAACTGGACAATTTATTAGGATGACCTGTTGTCATTTTGGTAATTGGTTTTTATGTCTGCCAGCTATCTGTTGTTAGAATTCATCCACTGTTTTTAATTACATTATTTAGGTAACCTTTTGATTATGTGTTTTTCATTTGGTAGCCATTGCAAATTTGTTGTTTTGTGGATTTTTAATTTGTAGCCATTGCACATCCTATTTTTACATTTTATCTTTATTATTTCACTTTATCCACATGCACATATTTTATTTTAATTTTCTTTATGTTTACAATCATACACACCTATTTGCATTTCTTTAAATTATGGGATAGACTTTTTTAAATTTAAATAAAAAATATTTTTAAATTTATATAAATGGTTTATATTTTAAGCTTTTAGCTTCAACTTTTCTTGCTTTTTTTTCTTTAATATTTTAAATGTAAAAAAAGAGATTTATTCTTGAATGGTCATATCTTGTAACTTGTATTTTACCTTCTAAAATTGTTGAGGTAACCTTTCTCCCCCTTCTAATTAATTACTTGTACTTTTATTTCAAACTATTAACAAAAGGAAAAAACCTCTTCAGTTAGATTTTTATAAATCCATTAATTTTTTTATTAACCTTCATGTTATTTATGAGAATTTTATTTTAGTAATTTTTTAGACAAAATTTCACGTGGATTGCTTTTTCATAAGCAGTACATTATATGTAAATCATAATAAAAATCATAAATATAATGGGAATAAACTATTATAAACAGTTATTCAATCACTTAATTTCCTTTTTTTTTTGTTTTTTAATTATATGGTTAATTTCTGTTTTGTTTTCCATTTTGTTTTTGAATTTAATGTCAGTTGAGGCAGGTTTAAGAAATTAACTGAAAATACTTCTGTGTATTGTAAGAGTATAATAGTTTATTACCATTTTATTTATTAATTTTATTATTATTACAATTTTGTTCTAATTAATGAGTATTTTACTTTTATATATATATATATATATTGTAACGATATATAAATATGTCGTTACATTAATTTAAAATAAAAACTTAAAAGTTCGCAAATAAAAATATATTAAAAATCTATTAAAAAACTAAACGCTAAAATTAAAATGTTGTTAAATATATATATATTCGCACAGATGCTAAACTTTAAAAATATTTTTCTTAATAAATAAAAAAAAGGTATTTGAATGTATTTTTTATAAAAAAAAAGATTTATAAAAGTATTTTAATAAAAAAATAACGTAAGTTAAAATAAAAACAGGTATTAATTAATTCCTGTAATCTATAAATGGAAATGATTGTTTATGAATTATCTAAAAGCTGTTTAATTAAAAAGTCAGATGGAAAGGTAGATAAGAGAAGAAAGGAATTTAGCTTGACCAATGGAAGCACTGGGCCTTGGCTCGGACCATAATGGAAAAACAGAGCAGTGACGTTTTGTTCAGTGAATCCTTGTGGATAATATAAAAGAGAAAAAAATATTGGCAGAAGGAGCTTGCTTTTTTCCAACTTGATTTTGGTGGGTCTGGAGGCAAGATGCACTTGCCGTCCTCCCTCACTGATTTAAAAATGCAAAGACTGTGATACCAGGACAGGACCAGCAACTGCCACCTCCAAAACATCAGACCGGTCTTCCAGGAAAGTCTGCATGGGAATTGCCAATGGGACATGGATTTCTCTACCGTAAGCAATAGAAATGAACAATTGTTAAAAAACTGAACATTAATTAAGAACTTTAAAGATTGATAAATTTAATTTTATAAAAAGGAACTGTTCTCTGACTTATGTGTCAACTAAATTTATAATGTGAAATTTTATATATATGCATGCGTTTGATAAAAAAAAATCATTTCCATTTGTTAGTTATTGTATTAATATTTATTGTTAAATTTTAAATGGTTAAATTTAAAGTTGTTTATAGACGCTTGCATGGATTCGTTTGCGGTTAATTATATTTTGGTTTTCATATTTGATCAAAATATATAGACATTCGATAAATAATGATACCTTACGGTGAGTATCGAAAGTATTTATTCGGATGTCTTTTAAGTTATTGGTGACAACGCAAGTATCTTACGGTTGAATACTATTGGGTTACTTATAAGTTTCCCTCTGCGATTGTCGGTATCAATAATTTTGTATTTTGATCGTTTATGTTTATTTGAAATGTTTTTGACCGTGGAATCTGTGTAATCGATCTATACCCAACATTGTGTTAAATAAATCTGTTGCGAACGTATTGAAATGTTAAAATTAAGTCGGGCGTGAATGGCTATATGGATTTGTAAAGTTATATTAGGGGAGGGAAATCTTAGGTTATTTGTGTCGTTGTTGAATTGGGTCAATGGATTGGATATATTTGTGTAATTAGTAAATGTAGTATGAGTTTCGCTACGTGCAGAATCGCTGTATACACCGCACTAACCCTTTGCCTATGGATGGGATTGTAAGTCGGCAAAAGGATCGCGGTCCGTTCCTATGGAGTTTTTATTTTATTGTTCTTCTTGCTATACAGATGTCACATTCCTGTATTAGACAAGAGTCAATGTTTTCTTAAAATATATTGTTCAGATGTCCTTTCCTGACAATATAGTATCTTTGTGCTGTTGTATTTTCATGCTACATTGAATACATAAATGTATCGGATGGATTGATGCCAGTTTGATTGCGAACTTTAGCCTAGGGTTAAATAGGGATAGAATGTTTTCTTTTCAAATGCCGATCCACGTAGTCTATTCATACTTGACAATCTAAATAAAACAAAATTAAAATCATTGAAATTTATAAAAATGTAAAATTAAAGCATAATAAGAATATAAAACCTAAATGTTAAACTTCTTCCTCGGGTTTAGTATTATTTTATATATGCGTAAATAAATATTTTTATGTGTTAATTTCTGGCAGTGGCTTTTATTATTTTTTATATGTATATCTAAATTTATAGATTTTTTATCTCAGCGTCTCCACTGGGCTAGTGACAATGGGCTAACGATCTAAATATGTAAATAAAGTGGAATCCTAACAGCGCGTATCTGCCTACTTTATAAATTTTTCTAGGCTCAAATGCCTAGATGGCGCCCTTTGGTAGTGTGGTGCGGTGCGATGCGATCTCCCACTTCGTTTGGATCGTTATAAATGGCGCCCGACATATTTATATATCGTTACAATATATATATATATATGCTTACAATAAAACATTCTTTTTAGATAGAGGTCATATATATATTATAACCGCACATCTCGAGCATGCCACGTTGCGAGCCCCAAAAGTTATAACCATAACACTTGACGATGACCAGCTACCACGTTTGCATCGCCAAAATTGCAAGCAAACAAAAGATCTTCAGCCAATGGTCATCTAAGACCATTGTAGTCAAAAGCTATAACCATAAAGTGCGTGGTCTCAACTACATCCCGTAATTGTATTATTATAAAACATATTAAACAAATTATAAGTGCAATTTTATCACTCTTAAATCTCAATTTGCGATTTTATGGTATGCGACCCTATAGCTGACCATG
>JAQFVV010017595.1:0-15224 GCA_028023455.1 Epiperipatus broadwayi
GGGTGATAAAAAAAAATTCTGATATATATATATGTAACAGACGGGGTTCGAATACAAGAGAAAATGCAATAGTGCTAATTGAAAGTGTTGATGTTGAGCGATTATATGCGAAAAGCGATATATGTAAATAGTCATTCGAATCCTGTTACAAAGAGTGTGAATGTTATGTGTGTATGCTTATATAAATATAGTTGTATATGTGAGTGTAAAATGTGTGTATGTATTAACGGTGATGGTTACAATCAATTATATACAGAGCTGTATAAATTGTAATTGATTATTCGTATATATTTTATCCGCTATTTTTTTTTTAAATCTGGTTTTAATAATATTGTCGGTAACACGTGTTTTCTTTTGTTAATTAATTTCTTGAACATGTGAGGACAGAAAGAGAAATGAATCAGTTGCTGTAGGCAGTTTGGTTAATGACTGGCGTCAAGAAGTCCGAAAACTGGTCAAGTGGGTATTTTTGAAGAACAATAGAACTGGTTAATGGCGTACGGGTACACAAGAAAATTTTATAAAGTTAAAAGAGTGAAAAACAAAAGAACTTTTTTTTTTACTCGAAAGGAGAGGGGATAGAGAGAAAAAGGAGAGACGCGGCTTGGACTGCAGATTGTGTGGACATATAAATCTTTTTTTCTTAAGAAGTTTATTAATATTTCCCATTTAAAATGTCGGGGTAATTCAATGGTGCTAGTTTCGTCAACCGATCCAGTGGACAGTTGTCGTGGAATTCATCTGAAGTGGACCTACGAACTTCGCTGTAAAATTTCGTTTCGTCAAGTGTAATGGCGACGAAAGATCTCGAAAATTGGACTCCTTCATAAAGCGAGTGAATCATCTACTCCACCTCTAGGCTAAGCTATTCGATATACCATATTGGAACTGTTTGCCATCCGTTATATCAACCAGACCAGTATTCGTGGAGAATTATAAATGCGGACTTGTCTTTGACCGTGTGAACAGTCAACAGTACTTAAGGTAAATTGACGTTTGCGATAAATATATGTTCAATGAATGTGTTGATAAAGAAACTAGTGCTACCTCAATATTAATTGCTATAATAAATCTCTTTTAAATTAAATAAAATAACAACATTAAATAAACAGCTCCGATGTATAATTGTACTATTTTGATGCGTCTATGAATTATATATGTGTCAGAGTAAATGGGCTGTGCGCTTGAATATTGATATATTTATATGCGTGTATAAATGGGATTTTATTGGTATTAAGTGTAGTAATAAATAGAGTAAATTTTATGATAACATACGGGTTGGATTAATAGATTTATAACAAATAAATTATCGGACAGAATGAATGGACATCTAAGACTTAGTTGGGGTTGTTTTAGCCTTGTTCTCTAGTTAGACTATAGTCCCCAAACCCTGAGATTGAGCTGGTTCGGATGCGCTACCATAAATAGATATATACCAGAACCCTTATTTACGTTTTCGATGAGATAATTCTTATCCATGTGTAAGATTGGCGCGTGAGATGGAATCAGACCATGCTCACAAATATCCTCATTCGAAGCTACGGGTAGAAGCTTACAATGGCGTTAGAAACAATATCGATGGTAATTATAATATATTATGTCTAATATAAGTTTCTCAATTAAATTTTATTGTGATAAACAAAAAAAGCAAAAATAATTTCACTTTCTACCTGACCATTGATGAAAAAAGAAAATAATGTGATTAACAGAAAATGTTTCAAAATGGATAAAAAGCTCATGTAATACATATTTATAATTGGAAAATGGATTGACTAATATTTGGTCTCAATACAATTAATTCTTTCTGAAAAAATTATAGATTTATTCACTTATTTGAAAATGAAGATACTCTGCAATGCTTATGCAACCTTTCATTTGTTTGTGGATTAAAAGATGGTATTAAAAGCCAGTTGTGATAATAATCTGTATTAGAATACAAAGCCTAAAATTTTGTAAGTTATTTTGAAGTACATTTTTATCATTTTAAAATTAGGATAAAATAAAACTATATTTTATTTCAGAAATTATGTATGTTGTATATTGAAACAAGGGATAACAGTGTGTTGTGACTACTTATAAAAAATTTTGAACTTATGTGAGTCAATTAACATATTGTGTAACATAATTCACAAAACACTAATGAACTTCTGGTGTAAAATCAATGAATGCTTCAGTAGTACTTAAAAGCAGTGCTATTTATTTTGAGTTCTTGTTTATTATGTTGAATATTTAAAATTGCAACATGTGTATATTTAGAAAAACAAAACTTTTGATTTTTGGCAACCTTATCTTCATCAACCTATTTTGCAAAATACAAAATGTACCTTATTCTTATCCCTCCTCCACTTTCAGTTTAATTTATTAAATAATCCAAATTTTTGTTTAAAAATTTGATTATGACATATCAAATATATATGTAAGTAGTGGGATTTCAACTTCAGATTTATTAATCTAAATACATCCTCCACTACATCTCAAGCTACTGATATACATGACTGCATAAATGTGAAAAAATAAATGATCCACAATATATGTAATTGATGCAGAACTTGTAGACTTCAGTGGGGGCAGATTATAATCTCCCACACATACAATCTGTGCTCAATTTATATTGGTAGCAAATTTTACTGGACATTCTTTAATCTTTTTATTTTTCCAACTCTTCAACTGTCCTTTTTATTGAAAAACTGGTGATGCAACATTCAATGTTTTTAGTGGATTTGATATTGCAGTCATAAAGATGTGTCAATTAGGGCTTCGATCATTCCGCCATTGGCTTTTTAATGAAATAAATGGTTGAATTTTGGATGGGTCAAAAGATTGAGTTTAAAAAAGTATTATCTTAATATAAACCATGCACTAATTGTATATATGTGTGGGAGATTATGATCTGGCCCAACTAATGAGTGACACTTTTGCCCGAAATATGTATATTGAGAATTTTTTTGCATGTATGTAGTCATGTGTATCAGCTGCTTGAGTGCAGCACTAATATAGACTAAAACCCCTAAAATCGAATCCTTCTACCTACATATATTAAAAACATTCAGTATAGACAAATGATATGTTTTAATGTTATAAACTTCGCCATCCTTAGTCAGGTTGTGCTCTATATAAGCTTAAAATGAATTTTACCAAATATGACCAAGTCAAAATAAAATTAATCTAATAAAAAAAATTTCTTTATTTATATGATATACATAATAATTAAAAAAGCAAGTCATATATAACATGACATTATTTTTATAAGCTCACGTGTGTATTTCTATTTAGATAATAATGTCGTTATAATGAAATATTTATTTATATAGAGATTGGAACAATTTGTAAAACTTTTCATATTCCTAATACACTAAATTATGAAGTAAAATTATATATTCATAACGATTAATTATTTAATTAAAGCTGAAATTTATTAACAAAAATAAATAAAAAAAATAAAAAGCAAGAAGTATGTAATGTAACTGATAAGTTAAATATTAAAAATGAAAAACAATGTGTAAAGATAAAGAAAAACAAGCCATGAAAAAAGCATATACAAACTCAAATAAAATTTTGAATACACATTGTCAGCATTGTGTAAATTTAAAAAAGATCAATTTGGAAGTATTTCAGATTATCTCAAATTACTATTGTTATAGTACTTACAGAACTGAAATGTAACCAGTTACCTAGAATGTCAAAACTATTTAAAACACTTCAGACATAATTTGCTAAATCCACCCAATAAATATTTGCCAACTTCCAAAATGATAGAAGCTTAGAAACAGGATTTTATGAAATATGACTTGGCTTACAGAACTTTTTTCAATTGCCTGCATTTATCTAGCCAATGTATCTAAAAACAACAGTGGTAGCCTTGATAATAAGACATCAGTATAAAATATATGATAATTTCCTAAAGTACAAAATACAAAACAGAAGAGATGTATGAAAAGTAGAGATTCCAACAGATATCTACAATTGTTTGATAAAATACACCCACTTTGTATAGTCATTATGGTACCCATAAAACAGCAATAATTATAAAGTCACTTTTACTGGCCTTATATTAAAGGTAATTTTGTATCTCCGAAAAATTATAATTTTTGCCAGTGTACCAAACCAAATGAGGTTTATATAAATTCACTATATTTAACACCTGTTCAAAAATTTTAAGGAAATTATGGCTATAGATTTTTATGGTTTAATACTTCTTTTTTAGAAAATGAAATATTTAGTATTAAAATTGGATATAAACTTTAAATTTGTTCCAATGCACTATGCAATATTTTGCAATTATAGACAACATAGGCTGTTAATACCAACCATGGTATTCTCTTTGCATCCCAAGAATGAAATGGATGGACAATAACACAAAACTGACCTCCATAAATATCAATAAGAAATTCTTAGTCACATCCACATGAATTTTTTATACAGGAGGTAGAATGGCTGTTTTGTACTTATCTAATTTTCAATCATCAAGGCTGAGTGAAGCATTGGCTTTCTATCACCTCATTTGCATCCAGCAAATGTAACACAGTCCTTTTTAAGTCTGCATTTTTAATAATTAAATGAGACAATAAAGGTGGAACTGCATAGAATCACAGCCAATAAACAATTATTGCACACTGGTAAAATATAATAACTAAAATAACATAATCATCATTACACAAATACAAAGACTGATTAAAAAGTCGCATTGATCTTTATTATTATTTTGATAATGCCTTCATATATAATTAATTGTATATATATAAAAATAGCTAAACGTATAAGTGATCGTATATTAACATTTATTCTTTAAATTGAGCGTTATGGCACTCGAGGAAGTGTTTATTCTAGTATAGCTAGACACAGCACACAAACACGCTAATTTTAAGCATAATAGTTTGTTTATTGGACAATGAAAATTAATATTTTTTTAACTACTTCAATCCATCCTTTCTTGTCCGCGCAACTCTAATATTTCATTTAGTAACAAATCATAAAAATTAATATCAACATTAATACACTAACTTGTCTGCTAATATTAACAGTTGAATGTAATTGGAAAAATCAAATAAAGTTAAATTCTAAAGACATTCGATACTTAATATTAGAAGATGGAAATAGTATTTATAAATACTGTACAACTAAAATACCATCATAACAAACCTCCAGAAAAACATTTTCTTTTATTGTTTGAAAATTTTATACTCCCAGTAGATGGCGGTGCAAAAGAGAACTTGGAGATGAACATAGGAACTGCCCTTTTTCTCATGTAAAAAGGTGAGTTTATAGTTAACGCACTTTCAAAGGCCTTATATATATATATATTTTACACATTAATATTTGTTTATTTAAATTTGTAAATTAATACTGCATAAGAGAATGCATAATTGAATTAACTATAGCTTTGTGCGAGCAAATATTTAAATTTTACGTGATAATAACTGATGACGTCGTAGCAGTTGGTGTGCCTTCAATGGATGCCGTAGGTACGCGCATCTCTTGTAAAAATTAATTTATCTAATAAATAATAATGTTTAAAAAAATAAATCGAAAGTATTAAAATAATTCACAAAGCTAAAATTATTATAGCCGGACGATTATGATCCTCCATCGCCATTAGCAAACGTTATATTTAAAAAATGAGTTTTTTAAATTCAAGTTAATTTTAAAAAAGTACTATGAATACATTATAAATAAAGATTTGAATTAAGTAAACTGAATGTCCAAAATTGCCCTTGTGAATTAATTTTTTTATCCCAAAATATTTTATTTAGGTAAAACTGACTTTTAGCGTCCCGAAACACTTCGCCCTCTATTTTAAAAAAATGAACTACTTTTTCCCACCTAATAACTGTAAAAGTGTATGTAACTATATCCAAGTGTAAATGCTAATAAAAAAAGATTAAAAAAAATACTTACATTTACATGCGTATTTTTCACTTATAGCGGTCTTTGCTGTATATATAACTGTAAATAAATGACGTATATTAACTCTAAATGTTTTTACATAAAGAACACTAAATAACAAAAAACCGAACTTACATTTTTAGGAGTAGTTGGAAGTCACACAAGCGAGGAAATGCACGAAAAGGTTGTCGCGTGCATGCAGATTTCTGAAAGAAAATTCCTGCAGGGAGGATGAGAACAAAGGTCTGCTCGTCCCAAATTGGTATTTTAGCTTACGCTTTGCTCTCATCCACAGATTTTCAACATTATTGGTGTGTATAAGCTCGTCATCCGGGTCAACAAAGTTGTCTTGATGGACGATGACAGAGTGGACATAAACACCATTCGAAAGACCGCTAATATTGTTATACGCACGCCATCCGTCACTGATAATATGTGTTCCAGGCAAAATGTGTTGCTGGATCAATGGTTCCAGGGTGTCAGCCGATCTGTCTGTGATTTCAGATAGGAAACATTTTTTAGAGCCTCTTTCTATTCCACCGAACACCCAATGGCCTTCTCTGAAGGCCCCTCTGTTGTATTTCTGATGAAAGAAATACAACTCGTCGATTTCAACTATCTGTGGTTCGCCGTTGGCATCAAATCTGCTGAGAAGTGCTGGATTTCTGTTGAAATATGTAGCACATTCTTCCTGGCAAGAATTACACCAATCTATGCTCACTCGTTCGCTGACCTCCATCTCGCGAACGATCATACGAATAGGCACATTATACGACCAGCAAAATGCTATGTGAACAATGGTGTTCAAACCCAGATGGCTGCATCAAAAAAATGATCCAGTTCTTACTGCTGGACGTTGTTGGCACATTTTGCATTGCCATCTGACACCATCTATGCTGGCCGAATATTTTATCAGTGAACATTCAATGTTGCAACGCAAACAGAGCATGCTATTCTTTAGCAGACGCCTCCTGGCCAGCCACTTCATGGTCAATTCCACAGTTTGAAATTGCTCTATCAGATGACGAGTATTCCAAGTTTCTGCCAGAACATCCGAAAAAGCCATAATTTCATTTGGAGGCACTATCGTTGTGAGAGCCACTCTAGCTGCCATTTTTTATAAGGACAGAATTCCACGCAGTCAAGCAAAAGTAGCTCAGAATTTGTCACATGTCACAAATGACATGTGACCAAAGTACAGTAGTTCATAATTTTTACAGCAGGGACTTTTTGCATGAGACTAAATAGAGCCTAAAAAAGTAAGTTTTCTTACATCCATTTTATTTATTCATGTTCATATAAAAAAGAGATTTATACTTACATATACTCTGCAATTACATCGATTTTATTTATTAATCTTCATGTAAAAAATACATTAATAGTTACATATACTCTGCAATTACATATATAGAATGATGTAGTTCGACACACGGATCCTAAATGGAAGTTGTTTTTTTTTGTTATTTAGTGTTCTTTATGTAAAAACATTTAGAGTTAATATACGTCATTTATTTACAGTTATATATACAGCAAAGACCGCTATAAGTGAAAAATACGCATGTAAATGTAAGTATTTTTTTTAATCTTTTTTTATTAGCATTTACACTTGGATATAGTTACATACACTTATTAAATTTGGATACAGTTATTAGGGAAAAAGTAGTTAAGTTTTTTGAAAATAGAGGGCGAAGTGTTCAGGACGCTAAAAGTCAGTTTTACCTTTTTTTTTTCTTTCAAATTAATTTATTGAGTATTAAAGTTTGCTAATGTTAAAAAAAATAATCATAAAGATTTAGAATAATTACGAACGAATGATTATATCACAACAACGGTAATCCCAAAATACCCTCAAAACTGTAGCTGGTATGAATGTATTTGCCAGTTTAGGAAGCTCGGAAGCTTGTTCTGTTTGTTAAATTATACAGTTTCAGGGGCATATAGTAACTGTCTAATTGGAAATAGCCCAAAGCGAGCGATGGTGTTTAAAATATTTTCAGTGTTGTTGGGTTTTTATTGCTATTATTTTAATGACATGTCCACTTTATTTGCTTTTTTCTATTAATTGAAGTTATTTCACCGAGAAATACACAAGTATGTTTTTTATATAATAAATAACAAGAACTAATATTTTTAAAAAAGTTTATTATCATTGCTTGAGGGATAACTACGCCGTGGTGGAAGATAAGATAGTGCTTTAATTACTGATTATGTAAAATTATCACACACATAAAAAAACATTATTGGCCAAAATCACATGACATTGGTGGATTTATTTGACATGATTGCAAGGTTATACATTTATTGTAGATGTGAAAAGGTGTACTATCTATGTTGCAGGACTAATATGTAAGTACTATTTATTTGCATGTTTAAAGTACTTGACAATTCAAAAAATGTAGGGGATTTTGTTTTTATTGTTTCTTTCTGTATCTCTTTTACAAATTTTCTGATATTCTTTTTTTGTAATAATAATCCATTTATTTTTGTTATTGAAATAGTTTTTTTCTATTATTCAGGTGTTTTATATTTTTTGGATTTATTCTTTTATATAACTTTTAACTCAATATTATATCTTTTCATATCAGTATTAATTCTTTTCTTATATCATTTTATAAAACTCCAAATATTCATTTTTTTAATAGTTTATTTTTAAAATCTTTCATGTTACTTTATTTATTTTGCATTGTCTTACTGTCCCATGTTATTGATAAATTGCTTTTTATATAAGCCATCTGTGTTGCAGATCTTTATTGATTTCAGTCCAATCTGAGTCATTATTAAAGTCTGACAATATTTTGAATTGATTTCAAAGTTCAATTTAAATTAACTGCAAAGTTGATTTCGAAGTTCAATTTAAATTAACTGCAAGGTTTCTGAACATTACGAATGTCATCTATTTTTTAATAGTTTTCATCTGCCTGATCTGCATTTACACATAAAAATCTCACTAATTGACAATTATTTCCTGTGTTAAATCTATTGAGAACATTGTTAAATTAAAATATGTATTTGTGTTTGTTCAGAATATGATCCAATTCAGCTATACCTTAATTTGTATATTTTCATGTCCATTTTTTTTTAGCATTTTTCTCAAAGAATTCATAAACTAAAGTTTTCCTTTCAACTCTTTTTTCATTTTTGTCATTATAATTAAATTTATTCTCAGCATAATCATCATTCATTCATTTATCAATTGAAGCAATAATGTTTTCCATAACAATTTTAAAATGTTTTTTCTGGTCAAAAGCATTTTATACATGTATATAAAAATCCTTTGCTTTGTCATCATAATGAGAACTTATTGGGATATAAACTTGAATTATTTTCATTTGGTGTTGTCCATTAATTTGAATAAAACAGACAAAACTCACTTTATGTATTGCCACACATAGCAAGCTAGAATAATCAATGGATGCCAAAAGGCTTATGCATAAAATCCCCATCTATTGCCTACTCATCCAATATCCCCAGACTAGTTTCTGGCTTATGGCCTTCCTCAGTGAAGAGCCTTGGATCTGAGAGCACTGCACCTAGATCTTAGGATCTAATACAACCCTCCAGCAGCCACCTTTTATCTCCACTTAACTACAAAACTATGAGTCTTAAAGTGAAAACACTCAGATCCAAGACTCCTCACTGATGAAGGCCACAAGCCAGAAACTAGTCTGGGGATATTGGATGAGTAGGCACTAAATGGGGATTTTATGTACAAGCCTTCTGGCATCCACTGATTACTCTAGCTTGCTGTGTGTGGCAATACATATAATGAGTTTTGCCTGTTTTAACAACAGTTATACACAAGCATAAGAGGTGGTGGTCATGTAATGTTTACTGACTTAATTTGAATAATTAATCAATCTTCACAATGTTATTTTTCCATTGTTTATTTATAGTTTTAGTATTTCTGTCTTAGGACTAAAGTACATGTCAACTTCTTAAGTCAGTTGACTAATCTTCTAACTTTATAATGTCCAACAAATGTCCTATTAAAATTAGTTTTTCCAATTCATTCAGGTGATTGCAGTTGGAGATATCTAAATTAAAGATTGTCATTGAGTTTTATCTTACATTCTTCATTTTCAGTCATAGCACTCAGCTGCTGTCATGGAGTGATAATTTTACAGCTTCTTGGATCTAAAGACCATAATTTACTTGTATTTATCATGATTATAAATATCTAAAAAATCATCCACATTTTATCTTGCTTTCAAGACATTTCAACTGATATTTCAGTTCTGAAAAGAAAGGACCATAAGTAAAGCCAATAAATTCACCATGATAACTTATGCATGTTGCAGAATGGCATATGTTTGTTTTCCATATGAATATCATATAATAATAACATCTACAATGACAGGAACATAAGGAATGGTCATAAATAAGTTCTTTTTTTATACTTCAAAGGAGGAATTTAAGATATTTCTAATTAAATGCAACATTATATTTTTAACACTTTTTAGCAAAAACCTTTCATTGTACATATATGCATACACAATCTTATATCAGAGCGATGATATAATGAACAAAGTAAATACATAACTAAATAATACCATAAAAATGTAAACAAATAAAATTAGTGGAAGAATAAAAAAACAAAATATTACATATTAATGAAAAAAACATATAAAGCACTATAATATAAATTTATAAGAGAGTTATATAATAATAAAAGTTAAACTGTATAATATATATATATTGTGCCCTTTTCTATAGGTCAATGATAGTTATAAATGGTCAATTACTAAAAAATTTTAAATTTTGGGAATATATTTTAGTGATGTATTGAATATATTAGATTTATAAAGTATGTAAAATGCAATTTAAAGCTAAAACAAATACCTAGTACGTATTTGTCATTAAAAAAATAAATAAATAGTTAAATAAAGTGTAGAGAATTGTTCATATGGTTGTAAAAGCTGGCCATATTAAAATAACACAGCTATAAACAATAAAAATGTATTTAATAAGTCAATTAAGTAACGTTAAACTTCCAAAATAAATTAATATTATATAGTATTTAAAATTATAAACTGTGTTAAGCAGTAAAAGATTAATAGGATATATTTAATAATATTATTATGATGGTGAGAATTGTATTTAATTCTATAATTTTCTAAATTGTTTTTCAAAATTTTATATAACTATTTTATATAATATAAGTAGCAAATTTATTAAGCCAGACAAAAATAGACTAAACACAGGAAATGAATATGTGACTGTCTGGAATATTTTTTATGTACAAGCACCTATTTAAATTAATACTAATATTTAAAGTATTTAAATAGTATATTATAGAAAATGAATGGAATTGTCACACATCATAATAAAAAAATAAGTAATATTCAATTTTATTAAATATTGTTTTAAAAGTAGTTAATTGTAATAGATAATAATTGATTTAAAAATAATAATTAGTTAATATTTAAGTCTATTACGTCATCATTTTAAAACTTTAGAAAATTGTTTATAAATCTGAGTAGGGATTGACCAATAAAAAATTAGATATTGGCAGACAACCAAAATCGCGCCAACTAATTGTATAAACTAGGAGAACAAAAATGTGTTGACTCCAGAGCAGAGGTAAAATTTTAAGCTCTCTAATATTTTTTTTTCTTCAATTTATTAGTCAATTTTTATTATAATTTTAATAATATCTTTGAAAGAAACCAACTGACAATTTAAAATTATCTGAAGAGAGTATTAGAATAAAATATTTTTAAAAGTTTTTCATAATAATGTATCACTAAACTAACAGTAACCTGCCAGTGGATTCTATCGAAATATAATCGGAGTTTTCAATAGAAAATGGATAGATTCTTAAAACCAAGTTATAAATTTTATAATGTTTCAAATATGTTAATATTATTCATTGATATAGTTTCTATAGCGTATCATTATGAAAACTGCTTTCGTGCATATAAAATCAATGAAAGGACATTGTGCGCAAAGTTAATGAAGATAACAGAAAATAAAAATAATTATTATTCGTATAAGAATAAATGGACAAAAGGAATTCTAATATTGAAATAATTTGAATTGCTTTCTTTAAGATGACTTGAGAAAATACTATAGAAAAATGGTTAAAGATCGAAAGTAATGTATAAAATAATAATGAATGAAAGTGAAGTTTATCAAGGAAAACACTTGCCTAAAGAAAAAAATATACAGAAGAGAAATATAAAAATATTGGATCCATGGAAAATGCAATTGGTACCATAATTATTAAATAATTGTAGTTTAACTAGAAATAAAGATGCATCAACGCGCCGAGGGAATATTCACCAGAACATTAAAAAAAAGCTTCACGGGATAACTAAATAAAATGTTTCTAATAATTTTGTCTTAAACACTAAAGATCGTCTAAACAGTTTATTAAATGAACTAATTTATTTAAAACTTTGATAAGCATAAAGGAGAACATTCGGACAAAAGAAGAAATAATAAATATTATGGGACTAACCAAGATTTACCGTCAGAAAAATATGTGATTATGGTTTGAATTATTTTTTTACTAGTCTAAGTTAAACATTAAGTTTCAGATAGCGATAGGGAAAACAAAATACATTAATTCATGATATAACATTATATGAAATAATATGTTTTGATTTTGAATGTTTTTTTTAATAAAATTGTATGTATGTGAAATTTTGTATATTTGCGATGCTCGAAGGAGAAAGAAGCCTACTACAAATCCTGATAAGAAGATAAAGATTGTTTTGGTAACATTTATAATTATTAATGATATATAATGTATGTTTTATTTATTTAGATCAGCTGAGAATCGAATGAATGTAGTGTAAAAGTTTTATTGTTATTATTATTGTAAAACGCATTTTTTGAAACAACACTTTAAAACACTTTGAGATGTGATTAGATTTTTGAAAATATGCATACGATAATCATTTTATGTGTTAGTAATATAGTTCCATATAACCGATGGTTATGTGTTATTTTCTGTTAATTTTCCGATTGGGATATTTAAATGCTATTTTAATAAAACGTAGATGATGAACCTATAGTGTAATAAAGTGAGACAAATTGTTCTTATGGAATAGGGAAATGTTTTTATATTAGCGAATTTTGTTTGTTGTTTTAAAAAGTACTTAGTATTTTATCGATGTTGGATACAGTAAAAATCTAGAGAGATAGTTTGGGTAGTGACTTGGTAGTACGTGGGGATTCGGAAACCAAGAGGATGTATTAAAAAACTAGGATGCTACAGGGAATGAAATAATAAATAGTTTTAGGTGTTAATCAGCATAGTTAACAAAGTCCTACGACTGGTACACATGTTGTCTTGGACAGTGATATTTTATATGTTTCTTGTGAGTCGTACTTGATGTTTGGTAAAGCTGAATAAATAGCTGCCACATCACACTTATCGCTAAGGTTATTAGACAATGAATGTCGAACCTATTCACACTGTTCCATACATTTTTTGAAGTATATTGATGATAAGTTATCTATCTATCTTCCCAATATCCTATACATCTTTCGCTATCTTTATCTGTATTTCTTGCAACTACATCGTTATATGATAAGTCTATGAAAAGGAAAACAATAGATATTTTAGAATGTATGTCATGCTATTATTTGGAATAAGAATAGTTAAGTGTTAACGAAGAGTAGATTACGATTATTGAAAGAAAGATGCAAATATCCTAAGAAGGGAAGGAGTTAGAGAATTATTTTAATTTTTTTTTAAGAAATGAACTATAATTTTATAAAAGTATATCCAAATAGAAATATACAAAAATATTAAATATAATTTCACGTTTTCTTATGGTTAATTATATTTTAAAATATAAGTATTGCATATTTAAAAATACAATAACATTCGATAATTATAGTATATGAGAAAATTTTAATAGGTGATAATTAAAAACGTATTGTAGTTTTATACATGAGTATGGCTTATGGAAAAAACGTATTATAGTTTACAAGCATTGGAGAACCAACATTAAAAGTAATAATAATATTTGAATAATATGCGGAGCGACTTATATAAAGTTACAAGAAATGTAATTTTCTTTTAAAAATTATATTGATTGTAAAAGTATGGTGTTATAAATGATGTTTATTCACATAGATAATTTATAATACAGTAACTTTAATATTAAAAGGTAAAGAATGTTGTTACCCATAAAATGGTTAAAATAAGTAATATGATAAACCGAATGAGAAATAAATAAATAACTTCTTAAATGTATAATAAGTTTAATTAACGATAAAATAAATATAAATGTATATAATTCAACTATTGTAGTGTAAAGAAGAATGAGGATATCCATTGTAAATAAATGTAAATAGATTTGTTTATTTTATTTATTTTATTGATGTTAATAAATTTTGTTAAATTTGTTTATTAAAACTTGTGTCTGAGTTTTGTTTTCTCTACATCATTGCATGAATTTACAACCATTAAACTAAGTATATTTTTTTTTGTGTTTGCACAAAAGATAAATAGAGAAGTATGTTTAATCTTAAATATTTATTGATGTTCTTATAATTAAATAATTATAAAATTGCATTACGTTTCTGGTCATAAATCCATTATTATAATATTTTGCTAAATTATATGCTATTAACTGCCACTTTCTTGATTTATCAGATTATCTAAACACTGCCACTTATTAATTTATTTTATTACTTAAAGATAAAAGATGATATTAGATTATTAATTAATTTATTACGATTATAAATTTGAGATAAAAGAAAAGCTGTACTAGTTTGATTAAGCAATAAAGATTATGATTATTATTGTTTTATTATTAAACTAATTGCAGAGTAGTAGATTATGACATAAAATCCCTTATCATATTTTGCTACCCTATGTTTATTAACATATGAATAAATTTAAGAACCTGAGATTACTTCATTTGAGCTAGATGATTATTATTATTATTATCAGAGAGATAAAAGATTAATACTTTAATTGTTAAATGAGTCTTAGTGATTAGAAGTTGCGGAAGTCATAAGAATACTATGTAGTTATTATTTGTAATAGTAGTATAAGGAGGGATGGTGTTCTTATGCCATTGAGGTGGTATCCTGTGGGATATTGGCTCAATGTAGTCTAACCCGTCACCCATATTTCCACTTCTAGTCTCATGAATTCTTTAAATATTTATTTGAGTTATTTTAAAACAGAACCTAAATTAATTTTAAGAAACTTGAGCTAGTAAAGCATTTTAATTGAATATTTCATTAATTATTAGAGCTAGAACCCGGTTAGGTGATTCTCACACTATATTATATTTATTTCTGGGGAAGTGGAGATATGTGCGGGGAAGACGGAGGTGGCGGTTAGAATAAATATATATATATATTTGTAGTGATTA
>JAQFVV010017595.1:15724-32784 GCA_028023455.1 Epiperipatus broadwayi
GAAATGATGATCTGGATCTGAGGTATTTCTTTATAGAGCCACTTCTAATGATTCGTTAATATAATGAAGAAAAATTTGCAGTTGATATTTAGACAAAAAAATGTTAGAATAATTAGTAAATATTATATCATTTTAAACATATTTTATGAGCATATAATTAAAATATATAGATAAATTTTCCAATTTTAAAACTTACATAGAAAAATTCACAATTGGTAAATATCTTTATTTTATGATGATTGTAATTGCTATTAATAATACATTACTTTTATAAATATATATTTTGAATACAAAAAATGAACAAATAATTTTATTTCACAAAGTTATACAAACCTTTATTAAAAACTTATTAACCATTTTTTTCTTAAAACTGAATGCACCCATATGATCAAAATGTCATATTATACATAAGTTGTCCCATTAAAAAAATATTTGGTTCTCTTTAAGGTATTTATAGCAACATCTCTAAAGCAATAAATGTCATGTTCATCACAAAAACTGTTCACCACAAAACTTTTAAGATGGTAGCATCACAGGCTAGAGTTATAACATGAAATAGAGTAATATGCTAACATTAAGTTTTGTTACAAATTGGGCAAAGTTACTACTGAAACCATTTCAAATGATTTAGTTATAAAGCAATTAGTCACAAGACTATCAAGTGCTTTTCAAAATTTCCTGATTCCCGAAACAGCAATGAAGATGAAACTATGAAATACATTGTCACATCATGAATTGTGGATCGACATGTTAGCATTTGAAAACTTTTGTAAGAACTTCAATCACAAACAAGGATATCATTACTCATCATAATGTATGTGTAAATAGAATGGTCTTCTTTGTTTGGATTCATAAAGTATTTATTGTTTTATCTCCCTAAAATCTACAAGAATTTTATTTATCCCCAAATTGCATAATCATTTTGTGATTACGTAAACATTTCTCAAAGCTTTGGTTGCCATATCACCTGAACTATAAATCAGGTACCAATATTTTATGAAAGGTTTTAAAATAAGACTTAACTATGAGATGTTATTTTATATTTTTTAACAAACTTTAGTTTTGGGTTAACTTTTAAATATTAAAGCATTTTATAATTGAAAATATTTCAGAAAATATGCTTGACATTTGAATTGTTTAAAGATAAACAACACAATATTACTTTCATATCTGTATATGCTATCTTTATTGATAATGATCATGACCACCATCCAAAATGGCAACAAGTATTTAGTGATTTCTTAAGCAGAATAAAGGCAAAGAAGAGGATATGTCAATCATATAGATTCTCATGTGCATGGGGAATGCTTTCTTATCCTAAGTCAAATTAGAGTTCCAAGCTAAAAATCAAAAGTATAAAGAGATTATACCATTGCTTACTTAAATTAAAAAATTAGTAAATCAAATTCTTAAATATTTTCTTCTGTATACTCTGATTAAGTAGCCCCTATATATTACATATAGAAGTGCTGGTATGAAAAAACCTGTATTGTAGAAAAAAATCATATTTCAAAATAAAGTGCTTTAAGGTATGCCCATCCCTCGTATATGTAGCTGTATTATGTTCTGTACATGAGGGGTCAGATTAACTTATGGTCAACATAATTAGGATGAGAAGATTGGCACAAAGGTGGGCTTTGAGCTTTCCATCATCAGGTTTTCAATGAAATGAACGGTTGAAGAGCTATGGTTTGGAGCCTGTTCATTAAAATATGAAGATTGGCTATGTTAATATAAAGTTGAGCATTGATTGTATATATGTATGGAGATGATAATCTGGACCAACTGATGAGTGCTGGTTTAGCACAAAATATGTATATTGGTGATTATTTATCTTTTTGACATGTGTGTGATCAAGTTTATGAGCAGTACGAGATAGCATGTAAAGTTGATGGTCGAGTGAAAGTCTGAGTGTATATATATTTTATATAATACTTATATTGCTGTGACTTGAGAAGAGAAAAACATTGTCATGGAAACCTAAATTAGAAAGTTTCTTTTTTTCTAAGTGATTTTTAAAATATCTTAAATTGCTGTTTTGTTGTGTTCGAATATTAAAAAAGAGTGGACAATAAACATAATAGATATCTTTTAATTGGCAGTTAAAATACTTTACATATCATATAAAGAAATGATGTAAGGTTTTTAAAAAACTTAGCTAGTATGTCCTAATTGAGTCATACCAACAGTTGTAGAATAGATGCTTGTAAATGTATACAGTACAAATGTGTGTCAAAATTTTTTTTTTACTTTAAATTTAAATAAGATTAATTTAATCATATATACATTGCAAACAAATTAAATTGTGTATTAAGAACATGTGATAAAACAATTTAATGAAAGAATGACTATTTTATATTTATTCAGGAAAGAGTTCTTTATGTTTGTTTGAGTATCCATTTACCTCTGTCAAAAATGGATTACAAAGGATATTGAGGTATATATGAGTAAATTGGGTAGTGGTTGATTAGAAAAGCATGCCACTTGATGCTGTTGTTTAGGTGTTAAAACATATAAAAATGCCATTTACATGGCCCAACTTTTCATTGCAAAGCAGCATTATTTTCTAAAATAGAAATTACATTATATATGTCAGCGCATTAGTGCTGGAATGTGCGGAAACCAGGGGCCGATGTTTTTGATGATCTGAAGAATTGTCCAAAAGATGCATTACTCTGATCAAACAAACTTTACAATTTTCAAAAACAACGTGCAATTTTAGTTGTCTCCTAACTGTTCTTTATCTGCAAAAAAGACACTATTATAAACATTATAAAATGTAAGAATTAAGTTTTTCTGAAATTGAATAATTATATTTTAAAATTACATTATGTGGTAAGCGCTGCAATGTGCAGGGCTGGGGACCGATGTTTTTGACGATCCAAAGGCTCATCCAAAAGATGCAGTACTGTGATCAAACCAAGTTTCTGAATTCCAAAACAATGTGCAACATCCGCCATTTAATTTTCTCGTAGCTGTTCTCACCAAAACATGCCTTTTCATGTGAATTCTGTGAAATTGTGCTTGTCCCTAAACTTTTGCAATTTTTTCATATTCCAAGCTGTGTAGGCAAGTGTCGGTGGGCTTACAATTATTACTATGTCATATTAGGTTAGGTAGGGTGTAAGATCATTAGTTTGAATGCATATTACAAGAGTTATGGTCAGTTGAATTCCATACACCCTCACGTGATACAGTAGTGATCTGTGAAATGTGTGCTTTTGCATAATGTCACGAAGCACATTATGCAATGCAATATAGGCCTGTAGTGGCTAATATGAACATCACTGTCTATAGGCTCTAAGCTTTGGGCCATGTAAATGACATTTTTGTTTTAGCACATAAACAATGCCATCAAGCAGCGGCTAGTATGAACATCACTGTTCTATAGGCCGTAAGCTCTGGGCTGTATAAATTGCATTTTTTATGTCTTTTGGCACATAAGCAATGCCATCAAGCAGTGTGTGGGTATAATCAACCAGTACCATATAATGGTTATAATATTGAGATTTTCTATTAAACAAGAAAATATGTGTGTTGACCATTGTACCACTCAGTTTAATAAGTTTTGGAGCTAAATAATAAATATAATTGTTTTATGAATGGTGATTTATAGTATTAAGCTTTGTGAATAGATATCTGAAACAGTAAGAAAAAGTTAATAAATGTTTGAAGTTAAATAATAGTTAAAATGCAGCAGGTTTCTTCAATCACCTATTTTCAGTTATACAATTACACATTAACTCTCACATGTCATAGGTATTGGATCTACATGTTAGCATATTAAAATTTTTATGGTGAGATAAGCTATATCTCCACATAACATGTGACCTAATTCAGAGATAGTATTAGAGGCAGTTTGGAGGTAAAACTAATCACGTTTTCACTAGAACATTCAGTATACAATTAAGTATTTAGTGAATTTATATTTTCCAATAGAAAGAAACACAAATGTTATTTCTAATAGTATTAATTAAATATACAATTCTTTGTTGTTTATGAAAATCTGTAAATTTGACATTTGGCAATATTTTACAATATTCACATCAAAAAATAAAAAAAGAATTATCCTCAAGTGATTAAATTTCTTTTTAGTAAATACTCAATTTTGCAAACCAGATATGCATCAATGATTTGAAATAACTTTTGTAATACTATATAGTTTTATAAAAAATGATTCATTTTCCACCTACTATATAGTTAATATTACATTTAAATTGCTCAATTATAAATGCATTTAAAGCTTACAGTTTCAACTGTACAAGTCTTCATCAGAAGTACAAAATGTATAAAAGGCATTCATTATATATACTGAATTATAAATGAATATTCTACAGTAGACTATATACTTATACTCTTAGAATTAGGATTTAAAATATACAGTATTTGAAGAAACAAAATAACATAAATGTGCATTTTGTTCTTACAACAAACATTCTGAAATTTTTAAATATAAATTATCTTCATTATTTTGGTAACATTTATAAAAGAATTTTGCTAGTTTAGAAAAATAAGCTATGAATCATTAACAAATATCTACTTATTAAAGTCAGAGATAAATTTTAATTTGTGAATTTATTAACATAAACTGCAATAAAATAGTATTAACCTTAAACTGATTATTCTACAAAACTGGTAGGTATATAAATTTATGTTCTTACCCTTTCTAAAAAATTATCATGGACTATTAATACAATTTTACTTATCATTATATCTTCACATTACTAATACAGACTGATTAACAATTATAATTTAATCATAAATTTCACAATAACCAGCCTCTAAAATGAATCCACTGCAATTTTATTAAATAACAAGTCTAAAATTTTTTGACAGCAGACTTTTATTATGCCTATTTAAGCACAAGAATTATTATACATATGCAACTTTATGCAAACATGATTTTCACTATGAGGCAATTAAATTAAAATCTTTAGTTTGAAAATTTATTCAATTAAAATGGAAAAAGCCATTTTGCTCTTGAATGCAAAAATGTACTTCATTGCTATGAAATATTCAAATATATAATTACGTAAAGACATAACCATCAAGATATCTCTTTAATCCACTTACTTATAAAGTGTGCAATCACTATATTGAAATAACGTTTGTGACTGAACAGAATGAATCATTGCTATAGGCAATATTTTTAAAACTGCAGTGAATTACATCTCTTTAGCACATTTTTCATTATCTGAAGGTAAAAAAATTACATCTTTCAAGATAGTAAAACAACAAGGTTCACAAACTCCTGTTTAGTAAAATGTTTATTTTCATGAGATTCCCAATCACTTTTATCAATTGCTTTGTAATCACACAATCGGCAAGTAAATAATTGATTAATAATTAAAGATTTTTCAGTTGTATTTTTAAAGTTATTATTAAAAAACACTTTGTTTTCATCCAAAGTGAAATTAAAAGAATTATCTTTTATATGTATGCCATCATGAATATTAAAATTATCTTCATTAGAAATGTCAAGTCCACATGAATTGTATTTAAGAGAGTGTTGTAATGTCTGTGCTTTTAAATGATTTCCGTCAAAATTCTTGAAATTACATAAAGTGCACTCAAAAATTCTTTCTTTTGTATGCATTCTTTTGTGATATCTCCTAACATTTTTATCAGCAGTCTCGAATTCTGTCAAGCTGGATATATGGCTTTTTTCATGATTGATGCAAGAACTTTTACTTGCAGACTTGACATCACATAAACGACATTGAAAAAGTTTCTCTTGTTTATGTGTTTTTTCATGCATTGTTAAACACTGCTGTGATGCAGTTTTGAATGTACATAAACTACATTTCAACAGCTTTCCCCCTGTATGTGTTTTTTCATGAGATCTTAAAACACTTTTATCTGCAGTCTTACATTGACAAACAGTACATTGAAAAGGTTTTGCTCCTGTATGAATTCTTTCATGCACTCTTAAGCTGCCCTTTCTTGCAGTTTTGAAGGTGCAGAAACTACATTGAAAAGTTTTTTCACCTGTATGAATTCTTTCATGCACTCTCAAACGGTCCTTTGTTCTTAAACTGTCCTTTCTTGCAGTTTTGAAGGTGCAGAAACTACATTGAAAAGGCTTCTCTCCTGTATGAATTCTTTCATGCACTTTTAAGCGCCCCTTTGTTGCAGTTTTGAAGGTACAGAAACTACATTCAAAAGATTTTTCACCTGTGTGCATTTTTTCATGAGATCTTAAAGCACTTTTGGCTGCAGTCTTATATTCACAAACATTACATTGAAAAGGTTTCTCTCCTGTATGAATTCTTTCATGCACTCTTAAGCGGTACTTTCTTGCAGTTTTGAAGGTACAGAAACTACATTGAAAAGGTTTTTCCCCTGTATGTGTTCTTCCATGAATTCTTAAATTTTCCTTTCTTGCAGTTTTGAAGGTACAGAAACTACATTGAAAAGGCTTTTCTCCTGTATGAGTTATTTCATGCACTTTTAAGCACTTTTGGCTGCAGTTTTATATTCACAAACATTACATTGAAAAGGTTTCTCTCCTGTATGAATTCTTTCATGCACTCTTAAGCGGCCATTTGCTGCAGTCTTATATTCACAAACACTACATTGAAAAGGCTTCTCTCCTGTATGGATTCTTTCATGAATCTTAAAGCACTTTTGGCTGCAGTTTTATATTCACAAACATTACATTGAAAAGGTTTCTCTCCTGTATGAATTCTTTCATGCACTCTTAAGCGGCCATTTGCTGCAGTTTTATATTCACAAACATTACATTGAAAAGGTTTCTCTCCTGTATGAATTGTTTCATGCACTCTTAAGCGGCCATTTACTGCAGTTTTATATTCACAAACACTACATTGAAAAGGCTTCTCTCCTGTATGGATTCTTTCATGCACTCTTAGGCGGTCATTTACAGCAGTTTTATATTCACAAACACTACATTGAAATGGCTTCTCTCCTGTATGAATTCTTTCATGCACTCTTAAGCTGCCCTTTCTTGCAGTTTTGAAGGTGCAGAAACTACATTGAAAAGGCTTCTCTCCTGTATGAATTCTTTCATGCACTTTTAAGCGCCCCTTTGTTGCAGTTTTGAAGGTACAGAAACTACATTCAAAAGATTTTTCACCTGTGTGCATTTTTTCATGAGATCTTAAAGCACTTTTGTCTGCAGTCTTATATTCACAAACACTACATTGAAAAGGCTTTTCTCCTGTATGGGTTCTTTCATGCACTCTTAAGCGGCCCTTTGCTGCAGTTTTGAAGGTACAGAAACTACATTCAAAAGATTTTTCTCCTGTATGTAAACTTTCATGGAGTGATAAACTAAATTTAACTGCACTCTTATATTCACAAAATCTACATTGAAAACGCTTTTCTCCTCTATGTGTTCTTTCATGTAGTCTTACATAATGCTTCTTTGCAGCTTTGAATGTGCATAAACTGCACTGAAAAGATTTTTCTTTTGTATGCATCTTTTCATGTACAAATAAACTACTTTTACTTTGTCTTATATTCCCAAAAACTACATTCAAAACCCTTTTCTCCCTTATGTGTTCTTTTATGAAATCTTGGCCTACCCATTTATCCAAATTTGAATGCAAACAAACTGCAATGAAAAGGATTGTCTCCTGTATGCAAACTTTCATATACTGATAAACAACTTTTAGCTGGTATTATTTTCACACAAACTGCATTCACAAGGTTTACTTTTGTATATTTCATGCATTTTCAAAGTTTCCTTTACATCATTCCTGCATTCACACAAATTATAATGGAAAGGTTTGTCTCCTGAATGTGCACTAATGTACTGAGACTACTTTTCTCTGCAGTCTTGTATTTAAATTGCATTGAAAAGGTTTTCCTCCATCTATTCTAAACCTTCTTTCAGCAGTCCACTATTGGCACAAAGTACATTGACAAGTTTTTTATTCATATTCCTTCATGCATACTTAACTTTTCCTTACATGCAGTCTTCAGTTCATATAATTATATTAGAAATGTTTTTCTTCATCTTTTATCATGTATTCTAAAACTTTAATACGGAGCTTCAAATCAGTTCAAACTACATTGGAAAGATGTTTCTCTTGTGTTCTTTCATGTTTTCTTATAAATTATAAAACTTTTCAATTCACACAAAATGCAATAAATATCTTTTTATACAGTAATAGGTTTTCCATAATTTTAGTTTTAATAAAAGCTATATAGGTGTAGTTATTTATTTTTCCTTTACATTTTACCCTTTTATATGTTTTCTATCATGATTTCTCATTCTTAAAGATTTATCCCTCATAATAACAAAAATTTAACTTGTTTTCCATTTTTCCCATACTATATTTTCAAAAAGATGAGTTTTGTAATATCCCAAGTAGTGCTACAATCACTGAACAAACATTTTATGGATTATATGACTTAACAGAAAATGAAATATCTCATTGAACAAATGGTTTAAATCAGCAAAGTTATTTTCTGTTAAGACAATTTGAGAACTTTTATAATGGTACATTTACAAAAGTACATTTACATATTCATAAAATTTATGTTGAAACATTTTATAACATTGACTTGTTTTTATCTATCTGACTGCCCAGATAATAATAAATAGATATGATCTCTTATTGTTTTTTTTAAATTTCTATAATTCAAAATTGCTTGGATTTCTTTTAATATTTCTTAATTTCATAACATTTTCATACAAAGAGTTAAATGAGTTACTTTTCAACTAGAATGTTTTGTCAAAAAATAATGTTTTGATTACAAGTGGTACAATCAATCTTTGCATGAATATAAAAACTTGTTTAATTCTATAATCAATGTCTTTGGGTGATTAGAAGTGGTACAATCAATCCTTGCATGAATATAAAAACTTGTTTAATTCTATAATCAATAATTTCATAACATTTTCATGCAAAGAGTTAAATGAGTTACATTTCAACTACAATGTTTTGTCAAAAAATAATGTTTTGATTAGAAGTGGTACAATCAATCCTTGCATGAATATAAAAACTTGTTTAATTCTATAATCAATGTCTTTAATATTTCAATCATAGACTTTTTTACCAAATATTTTCTTTTTCCATGTCTTAGACCTAAACAAAACAGAAAAATTAATATTAATCACATTTTTTACATGCATAACATGTCATAGATGACAAATAAAGATACTTTACTAAGGAAGCAGAAATTATTTTTCATTAGTACATTCTTAACATAAGCAACATATTTATGCTTTTATCTAATGATGCATTTAATATCTTTATTGATCAAAATGTATCATGTTTCCTGTTACTAACATCAGAGAAAATCCAAGTACTTGTTTCTTTTATACACATTTGAAGAACTATTATTTTGAACCAAGTTATTTTTGCTTTACATTAAACCCAAGAAAAAATAGCAAAAATCAGACAGACATAATTATGAACTAAAGACATAGAAAGTCAATTTAACATTAACTTATATAAAAAGAACACTCAATATTCATAGTGACAAGTCTGCATTTCTCAACTTGAGATCCATAAGTCTGCATTTGTCAACTTGAGATCCTTATAAGCTATCATTAAATATACACATATAGAGACAGACACAAATTCAGACTCCATTTTTACATAAGTGAAAAAAATAATATTCTATCAATAACAAGTATGCTGAATTAAGCACATTTAATATATACAATTATTCAGTTTGATTATTAAATTCATTAAATATGCTATTCAATATCTATTTTTTGTATAATTGATATTAATTGAATAGATATGAATAATTTTTGTTTGGTCCTTTAGTAAGAATAAGCAATCAGCTTATTAATAACAAAAGTGTAAAAAATGGACTCATAGCTGAAAGAAAAGAATGATTAATATTTAAAACAATTTTCACTTTTACTCTAAATATGTATAAAATTATAATATGTGCAATATATACATTTTAATGGTATTGGTACGTAACCGCAGTATCAACTTTAAAAAAGCTGATCTCCAGAAGATCTTGAGCCCCTTTGGAAATGTCATTAGCTTCCACTACAGGCTTGTACAACAAACAGAAACCAAAGTGCTTACCAACATTGCTATCTTAAAATTGTCATGGAAAAGAAAAACTATCTTTATCCATCCCGGGGCTAGTTGAATAGAAAGAGTCGCCTCTCATTACCTTTTTTCATGAAGTGCTACCGCAATGTTTTATTTTCAACATCAGGGACACCTCATGAGGAATTTCCAGGACAAAAATGCAAACAATGTGGTCTTTTTAATAGATGTCACAGATGTACAAACAGGTAAGTTTGACTCTCAGGCAAATCCCTAACTGGTGAATTAGCCCCTATAAGCAAACATGAGAATATGCCACACCACCCAGATGAGGGAACTAGCTTGGGGACTTCATGGTCAGTGTCATGAAGAACTTTAAGATACTTAGATGTAACAGATAAACAGCAAATGCCTGATCATATTATCAATTTAACAGCTGAAGAGCAGATTGCTGGCGATTGTTTTGAGGTTAAAAAGGGCACTTATTCAATAGATCAGTTAATGATTCAGAAAATAATAATGCAAATCTTTCAATCCCTCTCCAACATAAAAGAAAAAAATCAGCACTGGAAATCAAAATTCTCTCCAACATGCTCCAGTAGTAGTGAAGATAGCCTTAATGCTAAACTTACTGGTCATCAGGATCAAACAGCAACTAAATTAAACCCTAAAGAAAAGAAACTCAGATGCAAATCTCCTGTCCAAACCCATATGTTTGAAGAGAATTACCTTACTGACCCTAAAAAGTCAATTGAACCAATTGTTCCTTCAGCCCTTTGGTTCTGAGGACAATGTGCTACTAGACAAATTTGGCTCTTCTACTCTTGGTGGGGAAGACTGTTGGCTTGATCTGTTGATATGGATATAGATGCTACACCCACTCATCACTGGTTCCTTTCCCTGATGAAATTGGTATAGAAGATGAGCCTCCTGATTGTGAAGAAGCAGTTGACACTGATAATGCTTAGTGTCATTTCCATCAATGAACTTGCATGGCAGAGCATATGAATTGTCACATTGGTTGGGTCATCAGGCTGTGGATATCCTTTGCTTGTGTGAGACCAAACTCCACCTCCAATCTAACCATGATATTATTAATCTAATCCAAAATATGGGATACTTTCAATATTCTTATTCATCCTCTGCTTCAGGAGGAGTTGCTGTCCTCATTAACAGTATAATGATCCAAAAGAAAGTGATCAAATCTTACCGTAATCTGCACTACAAGGGCGCCATCTACGCATTTGACCTTAGAAAAATTTATATAGTAGGCAGATACATAAGTTAAGATCCCTCTTTATTTATATTTTAGACCGTTAGCCCAAGTCACTAGCTCAGTGGAGTAGCAAAGATTTAAAACATTTTTTTTTATAAGTTTTAATAAAGATTTATACTCTCAAAATATATTAAAAAATAAAATAAGCCACTGCCAGTAATTAACACACAAATAATATGTATTTATGCACATATATAATCATTTTAAATTTGAGGAATAACATTTATTATTTAGCTTTTAATATTAATTTTTAATTTAAATTATTATTTTAAGATTTTAAATCATCCACTCAGATGAATTTTATATTTATTTTAAGATTGTCGAGTATGAATAAACTACATAGATTTGCATTTGAAAAGAAAATATTCTGTCCATTATTTAACCTTAGGCCAAAAGTTCGCAGTCAAACTGGCGTCAATCCACCTGATACATTGATGTATTCAATGTAACACAAACATGGCAGCACAAAAAGGTTAAGAGAAGAAATTGACTCTCGTCCAGATAGGAATACTACATCTACCCTGACGAGAAGAGCAATAAAAAAAGACTCCATAGGAAGGGATTGCGGTGACTGTCTTACCATCCCATTCCATAGGCAAACCGGGAGTGTGTGGCGTATAAAGCAATTCTGCCCGTAGCGAATCTCATACTACATCTACTAATTACATCAATATATCCACTCCATTGACCTAATTCAACTACGGAATGAATAACCTAAGATTTCCCTCCGCTAATATAACTTTACAAATCTATATAGCCATTCACGGCCGACTTAAATTTAACATTTATATAAATTCACACAGATGAATTTTATAAAAGTTTGTTGTTTAATGTTGAGCATAGATCGACTACACAGATTATACACTCAAAAACATTTCAACATAAACATACATGATCAAAATATAAAGTCATTGATGTAACTGCAGAGGAAATTCACTAGAAACCCAATGGCATTCATCATAAGATGCCGCATTGACACCAATAACTAACAAGACATCCGAATAAATACATTTTAGATATTCAATGTAAGATATCATTATTTACCGAATGTCTATATATTTTAATCATATATAAAAACAAAAATGTAATTAAACGTGAACGAATCTATGCAAGCGTCTATGCCCAACTTAAATTTAATGCATTTAAAATTTAAACAATAAATATTAATACAAATAAAAAATAATAAAATGGAAATGATTTTTTTTTAGCAAACACATATGTAAAAATCAAACATTTATAATTAATTTGAAACATAAGTCAGATAAAAGTTCCTTTTTTAAAATTTAGATTAGCTGATCAAATCTTTAAAGTTCTTAATTACTTTTAGTAAAAAATTTTCCGTTTATATCTTACAGTAGAAAAGTCCGGTCTGTTGTTCCTGAAGGAGGCCTTAGCTGGTTCAAATTTTTTTTTAAAAAAAATTTCCGTTTATATCTTACAGTAGAAAAGTCCGGTCTGGTTGTTCCTGGTATTTCAGTCATTTCATTTTTAAATAAAGAGAGAGAGGGTGATATGTGTGTCCTATCACACCTCTCAAAAACAATCAAGCTGCAACTGTCTGGAAACTTTTAATTTTAATTGTTTTCCTTTTATAATGATTCTCTGGATTCAACAAACAAAAGACGTCACTGTTCCATTTTTTCATTATGGTTCGGGCCTTTATTGCTGCTTCTATATTGGACAAGCTAATTCTTTTTATTCTCTTATCTATCTTTCCTCTGACTTTTTCTTTAATTATATAAGAGCCCCAAGGGCTAGTTTGTTTTTCAATTATATAATCATTTCCATTTACAAAAATATTTTATCTTTTTCTTGTACTTTTTTCTAAAAAAGTACGTTCAAATACCTTTTTTTATTTAAAAAAGAAATAATTTTAAAGTTTTGCATCTGTGTGAATACATATATATATATACGTATACACATTTAACAACTCTTAATTTTTTTAGCTTTTATTTACGAACTTAAGAAAAAAAAATTATTTTTATTTGCGAACTTAAAATTTTTATTTTAAATTAATGTAACGTCATATTTATATATCATTACACCAGGAAGTCACTAATCTTATTCAAAATTTTATGTATTGATTCCAAGTGCCTAATCACTATAATCCAATTTAATGGTTGGTCCATGAATCTTGTAAATGTTTACTAATCATAAGAAACTGATCAGGATAATACAATCAATTCTGTCCTAGAAACCAGTCCATTCCCAACATCAATTCTGTCCTAGGAACCACATTGATTATAGGTGATTTCAATCATACCTATGAACAATTTCAAAACAAGTATGTCTCATGCTTTAATCAGCCAATTGAGAGTGAAAAAGAATGTTCTTTCCCCATCCTGCCTTTTTGTTTTACATGGAAAAGACTAGAACTTTAATTGATCTCTTCATCGAAGCTCACCTCTGGCTGTTTTCTCAAGATCATTTTGCCTTAGAGGTGAGTTAACCCTAGCACTACCACCCAAACAATTGAAGAGATGCCACATACCATCCAAATGTTAACCAGATATAACATCATAACCCAATTGTTGTCTGACTTATATTGCCTTTAATCAGATTTCACTTTTACCCCTCCCTGCACAGATTGCTTGGAAATCATTTACTCAAATCCTTGGAGACCTGATTACCAGGTGTCCTTGTGTGATTAAGGGTCCAATCTGAATGCTGTGAAACTGGATGCGATTGGTCATGAGCTTAGACATATGAGGCACAGAACACCCCAAAGATTCTCACTTTAAAAACCAAGATACAAGCACACTCAGAAGGCTATAGCTGAATACCTCTTGACCAAAAGGGCCTGACAATACCTTGAACATCAACCTTGCTGGACCAGGGGTTACTTGAGGTGGGCCCTTGGATCTGGCAAAAGAACTAGAACCCCCAAATCAATTGAAATAGAAGGTAACAGCTATTTTGGTTCCTCCATGTTGGCCAGGATCCATAACCACTATTCAACAAAATTTCAAACTTTGGTATTGTTAATATACACAAAAAACACTCCTCCACATCTGATTACTGAGGTCAGAATACTATTAAAATTGAAGTCCTTTCCTGACAGAATTCATCCTGGCCTGCATGGAATTCCTAAATTTCTGCTTGTCCATTTAAAATCATTTGCCATCCCAATTTGTCAAAAGAATAGTGGATCTAGATGGGATCTGTCCAATAGCCATGGCTCCCTTTATTAAAAAGTTGAAAGCCCCATATGAGTTGGACAATTTATGACCAATAGCCAGGGTCCCATTAATCATGAAAACAATAGAAGGCTTGATCAAGGAATATATAATGAACATCATCCATCAACTGTCTTCATACCAATTCGCCAAGAAAGGGAGGTCCAAGGGCAATGCTTTCTGCCAATTTCACCTTCTTGTTGATCACATCCAAAGGAAAAGATAATAATTTGGCCAGTCAGAGTTCAACTTGATTTTGTCATTGCCTTTGATTGTGTTCGAATTAACATGTTACTCAATGTATTAGAGAAACTCCAAGTGCCTTCAGCATACCTTCAAATGATCGAGAACCTCCAAAACTTGTGAAGGGTTTCTCTCTTCTCTTTGGATGGTCGAGTTGTCCCAGGATTTTGGCCCTGTTTCCATCCCACAGGGCTTACCAATTGAGTTCATTTCTCTTCATGCCCTTTGTCAATCCATTGTTGCTGAGCATTGAGGCTAACTGTCCCTGTGCTAAATGAGAACATTCACTGCCCCTCCTATATGAATGATGTGGTGGTGTTTTTCTCATCTTGAGCTGAATTGACTAGGCTAGAGGAACTTCTGGACGTTTAATTGCCAATTTGGTCTCAAAGTCAATAAGGGGAAGTCAGCATGTGGCTCATCTTGACAAAGTCAGAAGATACTGGTGACTTTAATGTGCCCTATGAGCATTTCCATCTGGCATCCCCCCATCTACTATGAGAATACAAAACTTTCTCCTCACAAAGGTTGATAATACAGTAATTCTAAAGTATATCTCTTTTTGGGAAAGTTACTCTTGAATCCAGTAGTTTTGCCCAAGATCCTCTACTACATAGATGGATTCCCCCCTATGGGAGTTTTCATCAAAAAGATTGAGATGATATGCAGACTTGGTGTGTGGGGGGGCAGAGGCCTTGTCATCACCTTAGAAATTCTACAAAGACCTAGAGTGCTCCACAGTCTCTCCCTTCATTCTCTTACAATCTTCAACATCCAATGGACTCACTATGTCTTATTCAAACTTTTCAGAGACAACCCTGATATGGAATGTCCTTTCCTAATGGAAAAGGTCAAATCCACTGACCGACAGCCTCCAAGTCACTGAAGAATATGGTTGCAACAGCACGTTAGTCATTATTCAGAACATCAAAACAACCAGATCCCTTTTTCATGATAAACTTACCTACTGGAAAGGCTACTATCTCATTTTCCCTGTTAAGACTAAGATAACAGTTGGCTCCCTATTGGAATTTTCAGCACTTTTTGAAATTGACCAAGTTTCTCAAACTCAACCCTAAACTTGATTTCCTGATAAGTCATCCTTGATGCTCTCGCTACAGGGGCCTTCTTGTGTTACAATAAAGTGTATAACCTCAACCCAATTTGACTGCCATGTGTCAAACAGGAAGAAACTATCACACATATTCTGGAGGAATGTGAATTATGAAAGCACCGCTGAACTCTAGCCCTTCACCAAACTGATAACATGGATCCTGGCAATGTGCTGCTCAAATCAGCCATTCAGAAGGGACACTTCAGACAGATCCAGCTATCTTTGTAAACTTTGTCATCTGGTCTGTCCAATGCAAGATTATATTTGAAAAAGGAAACAATTGTTCAATTGAAGAACTTTTTAATAAAACCTTACAATGAAGATGATAAGCAGATTTGTCAACCCTGGATGGCTGATCAGACCTGGAGCCAGACCAGGTTTTAGTTTGATTCACCCTCACCATGAAAGTTCAAGCAATGCTGTCTCAACGTCCTGCTGCTTCATCGTCCAATGCTGAATTGTAACCCATATATGGTTATATATCTTTGTATTTATCTGTTAACTTTTATTTGTAACGCTGACCAAACAGACTTGGAGCCACACATGATTTTAGCTTGACTCTTCTGGGCCACACAAAGTTATTCTCTCTTGTTGATCCTAAGGCCTTGTCACCTGACTCTAAAATGTAACTCTTGTATATCCCAATTAATCATTATATTACATATGTAACCCTTATAACTTATCTCATTTAATCATTGTATATTCCTATTATATTTTTCCTATGTTTTGCCTAATATGGATGTGAATAAAATTTGCTTTTGAAAGTAAAGGTGAGAACTAGATTAATTATTGAAATTAATGGAAAATACCAAATGCAAACAATCCAAGTTTACATCCCAATAAATTCTCATTATAATGACAAAATAGAAGATATTTATATATATGTATAAAATGCTTTTGACCAGATAAAACATTTTAAAATTATTATGGAAAACATTAATGTTTCAATCGATAAGCAACTGAATGATTGTTCTGAGAATATATTTGATCATAATGGTAGGAATGAAACAGAATAGAGTTGAAAGGAAAACTATATAAATTCTTTAATTAAATGCTAAAGGAAAATGGGCATGAAAATATATAGCCGAAGTGGAACATATTCCGACCAAATATAAGTATATATTTCAATTTAACAATGTTTTCAATAGATTTAATAAAGGAAAAGATTGTCAATTAGTGAGATATATATTGTAACCACAAACCCCGGAGCCGGACACCTTGACGGCCCACAAAAGTTGTAACCAACCTTCCATCATGCCCCTCCA
>JAQFVV010017595.1:33284-46923 GCA_028023455.1 Epiperipatus broadwayi
TTCAAATGCGAATCAAGCCAACCAAATCACCAAGAGAAGAAAGAGAAATTTTTATACTAGTTACATCAATTAATATATTTTATACTAAAATATATGGTTATAGTATATATGTGTCAATGCAAAACTAGACAGATGAAAACTATTAAAAAATAGCTGACATTACTAAGTTTCAGAAATCCTGCAGTTAATTTAAATTGGAAGTTCTAAATTAATTAACAATATTGTCAGACTTTAGTAATGACTCAGACTGGACTGAAATCAATAAAGATGGCTTATATATATAAAAAGGAATTCATCAATAGTATAGTACCATAAGACAATGCAAAATAAACTGAAGTAACATGAAAGATTTTTAAAATAAACTATTAAAAAAAAATATTCATTAAAATAACCTATTAAAAAAAATATTCAAAGTTTTATAAAATGATATAAGCAAAGAATTAATATTGATATAAAAAGATATAATTATGAATTAGCAAGAAAAGTTATAGAAATGAATAAGACCAAAAAATATAAAACAACACCTGAATAATATAAAAAAAATTATTTCAATAACAAAAATAAATGGATTATTAGAAGAAAAAAAAATATCAGAAAATTTGTAGAAGAGATACAGAAAAAAATGTTATTAAAAAAAACACTAAAACAAGAATCCCCTACATTTTTTGAATTGCCAAGTACTTTAAATATGCAAATAAATCTATTAAGGAAAACTTCCAGAATATAATGCAATTATTTTTGATATTTTAAAAAAAGTATTGAAAGAAATATTTTTTTGACAAAGTTTATTATTAAATGTCTAAATGATAAAAACATACAGATGACTATATGAATGTACTAATTACCAATTAAGAACGATGATAGAGAAGATAAGCACATCAACCTTGTATCAGTTCTATACTAAATCTTTGCCAAGACAATTACAATTAGATGAGTGAACTTTGGCTTTAAAACAACCACAAGACAAAGGTAGACTTAAAAATAGTTTCAACAGTGTAGAAAAATCTAAACCAAGAAGTTGCCATGTTTTTGATTTATAGATAATAAAAATTGATTTATAGATAATAAACATGCATTTCATTCTATACACATTGACATGATTTTTTTGAGCTCTGGATTATTAAGTACAGAAAAAAATTGCTATGTTCTAAAGAATATAAAAAGCAACAACAGAGATTTTATCATTTGATGATAATAAAAAAATTGACATTGAAGAACATATATAAGGTCATTCCATATCTCAAAAACTTCTTTCAATCACAAGTATTTTATGGAGTAACTAATAAGAAGTTGAGGGAGTAAAAATGTAGAGGTTAATGTACATTTTGGATATGATATGATTGATTATGCAAATAATACTTCAGAGCTTCAGAAAACGTTACAAGTATTAGCAGAGGAAAGTAGAATAATGGAGAAAAAAATAAATGTAAAATAATTGGATGCTAATTTAATGTGTTCACTCCCATTTTCAATTGTACAAACTGCTCAAAACCACTGCTAAGACACCCAAGTGATAAATGACATAGAATAATCGATATGGAATTGGTTAAAAGTGTCAGCTATAGTTTTGGGTGGTCCTTAGAATTCAAAATGGTGGGGAGCAGTCTAAATACACCTTTACCCCGCTTAGCAATTGTCTACTTAGCGATATTTTGCAATAGCGATCATCATCAATTTGTACCCACTACTTCGATGTGCAATCGATTCGCTCTATAACGATCGGGAAAAATTAAAAAAAAAAAAAAATTTGGCAGCCATCTTGAATTTTGCGGCACTGGTGACGTCAGAGATAGCTATATTATACCCAAAAACAAAAGTATATTATTGTAAAATGTATACAGGTAATGACTTTGCTGTAATTCTATACACATACAATATTTTATTCATAAAACCCTTAAAATATCTATAATTACTTTATCTATAATACTATATATATACATCATATATCAATAATATCAACAAATTAAAAATCCTTCTTTTCAAAAACATTATTTTCTTATCTCAATAATGAACATATACAGTATAAATATGTATATAATACAAAAATATCATCATCACAAACTTTCAGGAAAACACTAAATATAAATATTAAACTGCGTGTGTGTGTTTCTGAAATACGATATATTAATTTTAGAAAACCTGGATAATTATGTAAAAATAGTTGTTGATTTTGTAACTTCGTTAATCAGAAGAAAAACAACATTTTAAAACGATGTCAAATTAGAAAAGTTTAAAAAAAAAAACAGATTGCATTTAATTAAAAATCTTTCTACTCGAACGGGGGGGGGGGGGCATTATTACGTTACTAAAAATATATAGTAAGAGAAATAAACCTACCTGTATGTTTTAGAAAATTAGAAGTTAGATTTTTTACTTTGAAAATAAGTTGATTTTTTTTTTCTATATGTTCAATTAAATAATTAATAATTAAACATTGTTTTTTAATTTGAATAATTTCACATAAGTAATAAAATAAATGTATAATAGTAATATATACTGTAATACAATTTTTAAAAAAAAGCACTTCAGTATAGATTTTTTTTTTATTACGAAAAACTTCCGCGGAAGAATATAAAAACTTTTAAATTCAAATTTAGTTTCATTGCTACTCTGTACTTTTTAAAGTGAAAATATGCATTTTTTTTCCTAGTGATATAAAACTTATTCTTTTTAGATACCGTATTTAGTCATCATTGTCATGAAAAAATCAAGAAAATCTTTGAGCTTGGAAATCAATGTGGATATTTTACGTCACTGGAACCGCCCAATTTTTTTCCCATAGACTCCCATTATAAATACGTATTTTGTCTACGATATTCTTGCTTAACGATGAGTTTTGGAGGACCAATTGCCATCGCTAAGTGGGGTAAAGGTGTACTTAAAAACTTTATTTTATTATAATAATGATGCCGCAAAGTGCCAAAGTATGTGGGGAGGGGGGAAGATGCTTTTGACAATATGAAGTATTGCTCAAAAAAATGCAGGTCTGATTGAAGCAAGCTTATACTTTCAAAATAGTAAAAAATTATAACTACTAAATACAAATTTTATTATAAAATATGCCCATAACCACATGTTAAAATACATGTAAAATTGATCAAACCATGTTTATAATTTGGAAATACTAAAAGCTTATAATTCTCGAATACAAATTTTATTACAATATATGCCTATAAACGCATGTTGAAATAGTGTAAAATTGATCAAATCAAGTTTATAATTTTGAAATAGCAAAAGCTCTTAACTTCTAAAATGATTTTTATTACAATATATGCCCATAACCATATCAAATAAACCATATTAATTTTACAATTAATGGATTCTTTTTATCAGAAAAAACTGATGTTGCATGCTGTGTTTGTTTCATGTAATAGGATAAAAAAAATGGAGAAATGAAAAAGTGTTGTTCATATTTGATCTCTTGGAATGAATATTGGATCTACATTTGATCATGTGAGGTCTTTATAGGTTCTTCAAATTGATACAAATCTATATATCTATTTATATAATTTTCTATTTCTTAACATTGAAGTATTGGTATCTTTTTCTCCAAAAAAATTACTCTAGAAAAAACATAAAAAGAACATGAAAGATAAATTATGTAAATTAGCATAATTAATAAAAAAAAATACCAAAGTCACTTACAATAAAGCCAAGGAAGTGGCTGCCAAGAGTAAAAACAATGTACTCTTGAAAAAGAAAAGATAATGCTGAATAAAGGTAGTTTTAATAAATTGCTTACTGTTAAGATGGAAAGAAATTCACATAGACTTTAATTAAAGGAATAAACAAACCATTAGATATCTAACGAATTGTATATTAATTGGAAGTATGTGAAATCAGATATTTTCACACACTAAATAAAATCTACTGAAATTCCCAGAACTCAATGGGATTAATTATTGTTACTAAATTAATTTTATTGTGTTTTTTATACTGTTTAATAATGCCTCAGCAAATAAAAATAAACTTGCTAATATATATTATAGTTTTGTGAGTATTTATTTATTTCCACTGACACATTTGGGATTAAGTCTCCCAAAGTGAATGCAGAAGATATTTTAATGAATTTGCATACTGTCTTAAATTAAAGAAGAAAAATTGTACATTTGTGTGGAAATAGTGAAAAAGTAAAATGGCATTCAAATCTTGTGAGAATTTGACATTGATAACCCCACAGTGTGGCATATATATATATGGATCATATAGACTGTTATATGAAGATCAATAAAATTTAAAAAGTATAGATTCAATACTGTTGTTTTTGCCAGTAGCAATGTTCTACAGAGTTCTAAGCAATTATGTGATCCCAAGAGTCCAGGACATGTACCATACAGTGAACTAGTACAAAATGTGAGTACAAATTTTCAGCCAGCAGTAATGAAGAGAATAACATGTTTGCATTTTCAAATAAAAAAACAATTACCGCAGAGAGTTACCAAGATTACAATGCGGCATTGCATAAATTGACCAGACAATGTGAATTTATGGCAGATTTAAAGGACATATTCCTGGATCAGCTCTTATATGGGATGTCAGACCACAATCTTACCAAAACTCTACAATGTGAAGTGAATATAACAACAGAACAGTTATCGCAAAATATATAACCCATGAGATAACAATAGATATTGCATCAGAATATCAAATAGTAATAAATGAATTTAAAAATACCATAAATGAAATCAGACCTAAGATGGATAAATGACCTAAAATATTCTTAAAAAATAATTAACATGCTATTGCTGTGGAATTGTGGAGCACACAAAAAGGATATGCATATTTAAGAGATAAAAGAACACTTAGCTCATATTTATAGAAAAATAAAAATAAGGAAAAAAGCAAGCCATGCCCAGACTTTAAATCAGGGAGAGGTGGAGTTGGTAGAACAGTAAAGATAAAGACATGAAGTGATTCAAATAATGGCTGAATTACACTGGATGTAACCATATGCGAAATTAAGATCAATATGGAGATTGATAGTGGTGCTGGATTGATTCTATCTCTGAAAGAGAATAATCAAAATTAATGTCAAGTATAAGGAGAAAGTGAAAACAGGCAATGCAAATGTAGTGGCAACATGGAAATGAAAACAATAGAAATTTGTTGAAAAATTTTGTTCTAGTCAAATTAAATCAAAAAGTAAGTCTTATCTCTGTTTATTGTAAAGAAGAGATATTATTCCACTGCTTGGCCAAAACTAGTTCTTTCCATTAGGAATCTGTTTTAAAATAATTAAAGACAAATTTGAAACAGAAGTTAGAACAAAGATTCCTCAACTGTTTAAACATGAAATAACTAAATTAAGGATGCGACGAATAGATATAGAATCAGCTAAATTTGCGCGATTTTTAATGTGTATGTTCTGAAACCAAAAATTGAAGAAACAATAGGAAATATGGTGAAAAAAAAGAAAGTTATCACTTGTGGAACACTCGTCATAGGCTACTCCTGTGGCTGTAATCATAACACTGGATGGGATTATTCATCTGTGTGAAGACTATTAAGATATTCTAAATAAATACATAAATAAAGGTGCTTAACTCATGCCAAGTATACACAAAATGTTAGCATCTTTACAGAAAATCTCATTCTTTGCAAAGACAGATTTAAAGTCCGCATTTCACCCGATACCAGTTACAAAAAAAATGCACAATATGTTGTGGTTATGTACCCATGTTGGTCTGTTTAAATGCAATAAATGTTATTTATATAGTTTGTCTACAGAAAAGCTTGTTATCCATTTTATTTCAAAGTAACCATTTTCAGGACCTCAGGGACTTCCAACACTTGGTATAAACAATATGATTGATTCTAAGTTATCATATTCAATATTTATGTTTTTTTTATTTATTAAAATGATAAAGAAAAATAAAAGTCCAAAGGGTTGTAATTAAAATGTTTTTTTAATGTAAATGCAGTAAAAAAAAATAAAAATAAACATGATTAAACAAATGAATAGCATTTTGTAACCTTCTACCCACAATCCTTTACAAACAAATGGTGCTTAGAACATGTTCGCAGATGTCATCGCCATTGTGCATTCATTTGCACATAAAGTGTAAAATCAACTCTATATCATATACCTTTCAGGTAGCATTATCCTACAATTTTGAAAATAGTCCACTGAATCTTGTTCTGTCAATGAAAGATTCCAAATTTTAATCACATTTCCAAAAATAATAAGGCAAAAAAGAAATGTTAAAAAAATCACATCTTAATGAATGTCAACAAAAAAAATAACGTTAATTTCAACCAGGTGTTAACATTTATTTCTTGGACATCTATAGCTTGTTAACTTTAAAAAATATCAACAAATGTATTATAAATTAAATATTAATTTCTAAATATAGCAATTATAAATTATAAATGGTTTCATATGTAGAATGGTTGGCCTATGGGCCTTCCATTAAGTGGCATTATTTCCAGTATAGTTCTCAACTACTTTGAACAGCAAATATTGCCTAAACACTTTAATGCCACACCAAATATTATATATATATGTTATGTTGATGACATATTTATTGCATATTTATTGCTGCTACAGAAAATATTATACTTGATATACAAAACAATTTGCAGAATCTCACCAAGCTTAACTTCACTATAGTTTGGGAAGATCCACAACAAGAAGTTAAATACCTGAATATTCGAATTAGTAGACATATATGTAAACCGGATTACCAAATGATTGTAAAACCTGAAGTAAGAGGCTTAATTCACCCTGACTCACAAATATCTCAAACTCACAAACTTGCAGCCCTCTCAGCATTTCTTTTTAGAAACTATTCATTATGCAAATATGAAGCTGATATGAGAGATAATCTAATACATTATATAGATGATCTTGTCAAAATAGGACATAAAAGCACAATTATCAATAAAAAAATTAAGCCATTTTTCTATAAAATAAATCAACAACAGAAAGCAAACAAACCATGCATCCTTATTCCATATATCCACTCACTATTCAAACAAATAATTAATACTTTCCAATGAATTTGAAATTGCCTTTCATTCACCTCCCTCCACTAACAAATTAATAAATAATACTAAAGACAAAATAACACCCGAATTGACTCCTCATGTTGTATATAAAATTAAATGCTCCTACAATAATTGCCACGTGTCATATTAGGGTGAAACCAAGGCAAATATTGTAACCAGATTATCTCAACATAAATATTTATATAATAGGACAAAAACTGCAGAACATGAGAAAACTACTGGCCACATTTTTCAACCATTAGCAGCAAGTATTGCTTCTACAGAGAAAAATGATACAAAAGAAAGGTTAAAGAAGCTTACTACATAGCAAGCGATCCTACAGCAATTAATTGAAGAGAAGATTGCTTTTTCATTTCAAGAAAATGGAATTTGTGAATGACGCACGTAGGTTTAAAAATGTTTGCATAGCATGTGCATAATATATATTTTTTCATTAAACTTAAATCAGTGAACATGGGATTACATATTTCCCGAAAGCGCTAAGATATTTTATTAAATTTTATTTTTAAGCTTCATTGTCTGTGTGAAAAACACTTATAGAATTATATTTTAGCATTGAAGTAAAACTTTATTTATCTTTTAAATATAGTTATTGTAATAAATAAATAATTTTCCTTTTCAAAAATTACAAAAAATAAAATAGTCAAGTACTTAAACATTATCTTCCATAATAATGTAATTATCCTTCAAGCAATGATAAAAAAATAATTCTTATTAAAAAAAAAAGATACTCGTGTATTTACCGCTGAAATAACTTCAGTTAATAGAAAAAAAATATTAACAACTAAAGTGGATATAGTATAAAATAATCTTTCATTAAAATAACAGTAATAACAAACCAACAACACTGAAAATATTAAATACCATCGCTCGCTGTGGGCCATTTCCTATTAGACAGTTATTATATGCCTCTAAAACTATAATTTAAGAAAAAAAAGAAAAGGCTTCCGGGCTTCCTAAACCGGCAAATATATACGTACCAGTTTTGAGGCTACTTTGTGATTACCGTTGTTGTGACGTAATCATTCGTCCATAATTATTCTAAAACTTTACGATTATTGTTTTAAAGATTAGAGAATTTTTTACTTAATAAATTAGTGTTTTAATTTGAAAAAAAAAAAAGGATTACGAATGCGTACATTGCGAATATATTTGAAGGTATCACTTTAAGTTTAGCAAACATTATATTTAAAAAATGAGTTTTAAATTCAAGTTAATTTTAAAAATTTATTATGAATATAAGTAAAATATTTTGAGGATAAGAAAATTAGTAAATAAGAGCAATATTTGACATTCAGTTTACTAAATCAAGTCTTTTATTTACATCGTATTCATAATATTTTTTTAAAGTTAACTTGAATTCAAAAACTCATTTTTTAAATATAACGTTTACTAATGGCGCTGCTGTGACGTAATCGTCCTCAATAATTATTCTAACTTTGTGAATTATTCGAACACTTTAGATTTATTTTTTTAAAGATTGTTATTTAATCGATAAATTACTACAGGTGAATTAATTTTTATAAGAGATGCGCGTACCCAAGGCATCCATTGAAGGCACGCCACTGTTATGAAGTCATCAGTTATTATTACGTGAACTAGTTTAATTATACCATTTAAATATTTGCTCGCAAAAAGCAATACAATTAATTCAATTATGCATTCTCTTGTGGAGTATTGACTTACATATTTAAATAATATATATATAGACCTTTGAAAGTATGTTACCAATAAACTCACCTTTTTACATGAGAAAGAGGGCAGTTCCTGTTTTCATCTCAAGGTTCTCTTTTGCACCGCCATCTACTGGGATTGTAAAATTTTCAAACACATAAAATAAATGTTAATGATGGTATTTTAGTTGTACTGTATTTATAAATACTATTTCCATCATCTAATATTAAGTATTGAATGTCTTTAGGAAAATTTAACATTATTTAAAATTTCCAATTACATTCAAGTTTTAATAATAGCAGACAGGTTACTATATTAATGTTTTTATTAATTTTTATGACGTGTTAGTAAAATAAATATTAGAGTTGATTCCTGCAACGAAGAAGAGATAGGAAGTCTTGTCACATACGCGATAAAGGAATAATCTTGCGAACATCAAATAAACCTTACGATTTGAGTGTTATTTCTCATTGAAAAAGTTGTTTTTAAACGAGAGCATCAAATAAACCCTGCGATTTCATACTAAATGATATCCAAAACGTTAAAGGCGAAAAATGCTAATGGTAATATGACATATGAGAGATGGTGGTCATGTGATGTTTATTGACATATGCGGGAAGTTAGTCGCAACTGGAGCCATAGGTTTTTATTGTACATAGTGCAAAACGGTCTAACTCTATTATAAGTAAATGATTAGATCCTCTTGAAATAGAAATACATATGGTTAGCAAGATTGCTATAGAACAAGAAATAATGAATAAATAAATGTACAAGTGTATTTAAGAATGATGAGAGTCAAATATAGCCATAGTTTTGCAGGATGGAGCAACCCCCATGATTTGCAGCTTATGAAGGTTCTTTTCACGCTACTAACAAAAGTTGAACAAGAATTAATGATTCACTGAGGGTTGATGCCGGTTGAAAAGTCCGAATGGGCTACTCCGATTGTAGTGATATCTAAATCAAACGGACCAATTCGTATTTATGGAGACTACCGTTATAAATTTCAAGTTACTGTATTTTTTTGTTCTATTAGTACGTATTTTTTAAAGTAATAAATAATGTTTAATCCATGGTAATGGATAAACCTGTTATGTTGTAGTACGATTAATATTAAGAAAAAATACGTTTGAAACTGTGTGTACTCCAGAAGTTAAAAGTGTTAAATAATTACATGTGAAAGTAAACGAGTTGATTTAATAAAAATGAAAATTAGAAATTACAAATGGTTTTTCATATATATATTTTATAAAAAGCAAGGTGTAAAACAAGATGGAAGATCCGAATAAATAATTAATTAAACGAAGGATTAAAAATGTAAAGAACAATTAATTAATTAGTTCAGAAATCATCCCAGAATACTTTTGTGATTAAAATTGATAAGGAATAAACAATAGAACTAAAAGTAGATATAATCTAGCAGAAAAAAGACAAGGGAGTGTCAGTCCTGTTTTTCTGAGAGACTTATGTGTAGCGTGAATTCGGAACAGGACCAACGATGGGAGGAGAACCACATATTCGGGTCTGAAGGTACCAAAGACCGACCTAGAGTAATTATACAGACTATACCTGTCATTATTATTTTTGTAAGCCTTACAGGCGTTAGTAGAACTAATGATAATTCTGTTATTAAATGATTGTTAATTTTCATACTAATAAAATCTTGTATCTGTTAAGTGGGATATCTTAATTTTATGGAAGAGAGTCATAGTTACTCAAATTAGGTGTATTTGGTTGTTTCTTGTAAACGACATTAAATCAGGTACATCACAATATTGGCGCAGTCAGAAGAAACCTGTTTTTCAAGCTTATGAAAGAAATACACCAAACAGTAATTCAGAAGTCGGTGAGTTGTTAAAGAATTAAAATGTCGATAGGACAAGCTAATATATCGGAATTTGGGATAGATAATCCACACGAATGGCCCTTTTATGTGCTTCAATTACAAAATTATTTTTAAGTTAAGTAGTATTATTGAAAATGACAGGAAAGTAGCAGCGTTATTATGTTTGTCAGGTAGAAAAGTTATTGAAATAGTAACCAAATTGTATAATGGACAAGTTACAGATAGTAGTAACTACGATGAGCTGGTTCAAAGACTAACAGATTATTTTAGCCCAAGACCATCGAAGTATTTAGTTAGGTTAAAATTGAGGAACCGCAAACAAGACAAACTCGAATCGATAAAGGAATATGATATTGTTCTATGCCAATTAGCAAAGAATTGTGAGTACAGTGACTTTGTGGAACAAATTCTTATTGACCAGTTATTATGGGGAATGGATGATAAATTGCGTCAATCGTTATTAATTGAAACTCAGATGACTTATGAAGGTGCTATTCAAAAGGGGATAGTATACGAATCAGTGGTAGAACAAGCTTTAGCTTTTTCAAATAGAATGGAGGAAAACTCTAGGAATACTATTTTTAAAATAGAGAGAAAAGATAAGGATTGTACGAAAGAAGGGAAAAGTTTTGAAATAAAATGTTTTTGTTGTGGTAAAGTAGGTCATTTGTCTAAAATCTGTAAATGGAGGACGAAAAATGTTACAACTGTGGGGGCAAAGGCCATTTAGCAGCAGTGTGCAAAAAACCTAAACAAAAATCTGAATATGGTAAAGATCAGAAACAGTGGAAAACAGTAATTAAAAGAAATATCTTTAAAATGAGCAGGATCAATTCATGCTAGAGATTAAGCTAAGTAACAAAAGAATAGAAATGGAAATAGATAGTGGCTCAGGAATTTTGTTAATATCTATGAAAAAGTGGAAGGAAATATCCACAGATAGCCCTCAGATTAAAATACAGAAAGCTAACATTAACGTTAGAGATGTCAACGGGAACCTGATGAAGTTAATTGGGAAATCCGAAGTAATAGTTGGTTTTAAAAATAAAAACTACAAATTACCTATATATATATAGTCGATAAAGATATTAGTCCATTAATAGGAAGAAACTGGTTTAAAGACTTAGGCATTAAATTTAATATAGTTAAAAAGGTCTCGGTGGAAAAAGAAATGATAGAGTTATATCCGAATTTATTTACGGAAGATTTAGGTTTGATAAAATCAAAGCCAATTGATTTGCACTTAAATGAAAATGCTAAACCGGTTATTTGTAAACCGAGAAAAATACCTTTTGTACAAAGGCAGTTAGTAGAGGAAAAAATAGAAGCATTAGTTAATAAAGACGTGTTATCCCCAGTCGAGGAGGCGGATTGGGCCACGCCGATTGTTGTGTTAACAAAACCAGATGGAAAAATTAGGCTGTGTGGAGATTATAGAACAACAGTAAATAAGTATCTTAATAAAGGAGATTACCCGGTGCTGAATGTATGTGAGATTCTCAGTAATCTAGCTAAAGCAAAAAATTTTGCGAAATTGGATTTAAATTCGGCATATCACCAACTAAAAGTTACGGATGATACAGCTTGGTTATTAACAATTACGACCCCTTTTAGATTATTCAAATGTAATCGTCTCCCATTTGGAATTACATCAGCTCCAAACATATTTCAAGTAAAAATAAATTCAATATTACAAGGCTTGGAAGGAGTGTCACCATATTATGACGATGTTTTGATTGCTGTGACGTCACCGGAAAAATTAAGAATTCAGGAAGTATGTGAGAAACTAAATAACGCAGGGGTAAAATTAAATCTTAAAAAATTTGTTTGGGAAACGGAAGAATTAAAGTTTTTAGGCCAACTTATTTCGGAAAAAGTCCGTTAACTGAAAAAATTAGGGCAGTCAAAAATATTCCAAGCCCAATAAATGTCAAGCAACTTCAAGCTTTCCTGGGTTTGATTAATTTTTTCGAACCTTTTCTAAAGAACAAAGCGATGGTCACAACTCCTCTATACGAACTGCTACACAAAGATCAGAAATGGATTTGGAATACCAAACATGAAAAAGCGTTTAAAGCAGTTAAGGAATTGTTAACCTCTACTAGCTTATTAGTGCATTTTGATAGTGACAAATACATCACTATTACTACAGATGCATCACAATACGGAATCGGAGCAGTTTTAGCACATTAAATAGATGGGCATGAACATCCTGTAGCTTATGCTTCTCGGACTTTGTCTAAAGCTGAAAAAAATTATAGTCAGCTGGACAAAGAAGCTTTGGCATTTATGTATGCTGTGAAAAAATTTCACCAGTTTATATATGGATGGAAATTTGAATTAGTAACAGATCACAACCTTTGTTAGGGATTATAGGAAAAGATCGTCCGATGCCAGAGCATTTAAGTCCACGCATGCTCAGATGGGCTAATACACTTACTGCTTACGATTTCAATCTAAAATATCAAAAAGGAAAGATAATTTCTCATGCGGATGCTCTATCGAGTGCCTGGAAATAATGACAACTATGAAACTGATGTGGAAGTTAATCACATTGACAATATGAAATCACAAGTCATAAGTAGTTCAGACATGGACAAATGAAAATGACGGGTATGCGTTACTTAGGAAATGGATAAGGAAAAGTTGGCCTAATAAAAAACCTGTAAATGTAGCAATGGGAGTTTGGGTCAATAGAGACCAATTGTCGGTCTGTAAAGGGTGTATTAATATGGGAGACAGGGTAGTTATACCTCCTATAGGGAGAATGAAAGTTCTAGAACTTTTGCATCAGAGGTACCCAGGCATTGTGCGAGCTAAAGCTCTAGCTCGGAGTTATGTTTGGTGGCCACTGATAAGTAATGATATTGAAAAGTATATTAAGAAATGTGATAAATGTAAGTCTGAAATAGCTCTGCTGAATAAACAATATTCTTCTTGGCCTAAACCAATATATCCATGGCAAAGACTTCATATAGACCATGTGGGTCCAATAGAAGGAAGAAATTATTTAATTTTAATCGATGCTTTCTCTAAATGGATAGAATGTCACGAGGTTAAAAATACTAGTGCAAACGGTCACAACTACATAACATTTTTATTCACTTAACA
>JAQFVV010017595.1:47423-69681 GCA_028023455.1 Epiperipatus broadwayi
TTGGAGTTTTGAAGTATTTATATATTATATGCAGTAGAATATTTTTTTTACTGCAGACAAAATTACTTAGCTTCATTGTAAATGGTTGCAAGAACATACTAAAGAAAGAGAAGAAAAGATGGAGAAAGATAACAGCAAATAAAATAATACTCCAGTGGATCGGAATTAAGTGTGATAAAATTGAAGGGAAGTTAGCTTGCAGGTTTGAATGTAAAATAAATTTTTTGGCTGTGAAACAAAATATCGACCTCTCAATGGTAGTAATAAAAAAGCATGTGTTAATTTATCAACAATAACTCTGCCTATTGAGATAAAAGCAATCTTAGCATTAGGACTGAAATTTGTAAGAGGATATTGGAGACATCCAAAGATGGAATTAATAGCTGATACTGAAACTGCACTAATGAATAACCCGCTTAAAAAATATAATTACTGACATAACCAAAACAATCAGAAACAAACAATTGAACACTGAATACGATAACTGGAGCATAAAGATTAAAGAAACAAAGAAGTTTTTAAGTGACAACAAAATTACATGCATGAAGAAAGATAAAGGTAATAGATTTGTGTTAATGGATTCAAAAGAATATAAAGATAATATTTCAACACAGATCATTAAATTGAAGTTTGAGTTAATATCAAACTTCAATAAGAAAATAAATAGGGATAGATTTATCATGTCAATCTTGCATGCTCACAAAAATAAGGGAATTAATAGAGCGGAATATTTTCACACATATCCTTCTGCTACTATACAGTCTAGAATGTTTGCTAATGCAGAAGTGCACAAACCAGGAGTGCCTTTAAGAGATGTTGGATTTTGGCAAAGTCTATTATTTTAACACAGCTAAATTAGTAAGCCAATGGTTAGTAGATAGCGTTGGTTTTGATGTATATACAGTTGGTTCTTTGTTTGAATTGGTAGAGAAAATTAGAGGATCTGAAATAAATACAGATTTTAAAATTGCTGCATTAGCAGAGTTATATGATCTATAAATAGGAAGCTGTCTATCCATATAATTAGGGAAGAATTATGAAAAAAATTGTCTGTTTGGATGAATTGACTTTACTGTAGAATTTTTTTAAATGGCTTGATGAAAACATAGTGACAACATTTGAGGGGAAATGGTTTAAAATGATCGACAGTTAGCCTATGGGACTTCCAATTAGTGGGATTGTATCAAATATTTTCTTAAAGTATTTTGAACAACAAATTCTTCCTAAGTACTACCCATGATAATATACACAAGATATGTAGATGATGTAATGATTGCAGCACCCAAAAACCTAATTATAAGCATTCAGAAGGATCTGCAAGTACACACAAACTTAACCTTAAATGGCACATGTGAAAATGAACAGCATGAGTTGAAATATCTAGATTTAAAAATACAAAGAGAAACAACAAGTCTAAATTACAGCATGATAATTAAACCATTACAAATAAGGGGTTACACACACCCACATTCAAAATTGCCTAAGTCTTACAAATTGGCAGGACTTTCAGCTTTTTTATTTAGGAATCATTACTTGGGTAAGTTGAAGGCTGACAGGAAAAACAATATCATTTATTACATGAGAGAATTAATAAAAGTCGGATACAACTACAGAACCATAGTGAACAGGATTGAGCTTTTCTATAAAAAGTTAACCCAGCAGCACACCAATGAAGATAAACTGCATATAAGTTTATCCTATATTCCCAAAGTTGCCAAAAATTTAGTCAAAAACTTATCTAATGAATTCAAAATAGGCTACAGAACTCCACCAAATATAAATAGAATGATCAACAACACAAAGGACAAAATAGAGCCAGACCAAGTCCCCCAAGTCGTATATAAGATTACCTGCCCTCAAACTTGCTGTAAGGCAACATATTATGGTGAAACTTGGGCCACAGTAAACAATAAAGTAGCACAACACTATATATGGACAATAGAGTGGTAAATAAAAATAAAGGCAATTCAATATTCACCAAAAACATTTAATCATAAATTTGAACCTTCTAGTGCCAAAATTGTTTTCAAAGAAAGAAATTACACCAAAAGAAAATAAAAGCGTATTTCAATGTAAACAATCCAAACTCCATCATTCGAAGGAATACCTGCTTCACAATATCGAAAAAAGGGACAGGATAATGATTTGCATAAATTTGCATTCATTATGCTTACACATAATAATGGCTATGAATATGGAGTAAACATACTCCGAAAGCGCTAAGCTAAACGTTGTTACTTATGAAATTTTTTTATTAACTTCACCTATATACGTTTAAAGCGTATTATAAGTATTAAAATTATATTATGGTAACTTTATCTTGTTAAAATAATGTTAGAAATCAACTGCCAGTATAGATTAAGTACATGAGAGAAAAATTCACAGAAGATATAAAACAAAGTTTTTGGTGACAAAACGAGTGTAAACAATCCAGAGGTAATCTTGGGAAGCGCACACGTGTGTGAGTAACAATGAAATCAAAACTCTATTGTATTTTAAGATAGATAATAAAGTTAGGAATACCAAATTAATACTTATTAGGAAAAGATAAATTCAACGAAAGTTTAAAAATCAATTTAATGTAGAAAAATATAGCAGAAGCGGTGGACCCAAATAAAAATATAAAAAAATTGGTCAAAAAGAAAATTTAAAGTCAGAAAAAAGCTTTTTAAATAGTTTAATAAATCTTAAAAACTCTTGGGCTATCTGTAGATGACGTTAATATATAAATTTGTTACGTGGATAAAAATGTTATGTAGTACACAATCGCGCTAATTTTAAGCACAACAGTTCGTTTATAGGACAATTAATATTTTTTTCTTTTTCAATCCATGAACCAGCGCAATTCCAATATTTCATTTACTAACAGTCATAAAAATTAATATCGACATTAATATACTAACCTATCTGCTACTATTAATAGTTGAATGTAATTGGAAAATTTAAGTAAAGCTAAATTTTTCTAAAGACATACTTAATATTAGATGATGGAAATAACATTTATAAATACAGGTAAATACCATCATTACAAACCTTCAAGAAAACATTTATTTTATTTTGAAAATGTTAAAATCCCAGTAGATGGCGGTGCAAAAGAAAACCTTGAGATGAAAACGTGAACCATTCTTTTTTCACAGCAAAAAAGTTATTATGTAGGTAACGTACTTTTAAAGGTAAACATATATTTTACGTACTAATATTTATTGTTTATTTTGGATATTTAAATATGTAAGTTAATACTGTATAAGAGAATGCATAACTGAATTAACTGTATTGTTTTCTGTGTGCAAATTTTTAAATTTTATAATTAAACTAGTTTACGTAACAATAACTGATGACTTCGCAACAGTGGCGTGCTGGACAGTTGATGCGGTGGGTACGCGCATCTCTTGTCAAAATTAATTTACCTATAGTAAGTTATCGAACAAATAATAATCTTTAAAAAAATAAATCTAAAGGCTCGAATAATTCACAAAGTTAGAATTATTATGGTCGGACGATTACGTCACAGCAGCGCCATTAGCAAACGTTATGTTTAAAAAATGAGTTTTTGAATTCAAGTTAATTTTAAAAAAATATGAATACGATATTTGAATTAAATAAACTGAATGTCGAAAAGTACTCTTGTTGACTAATTTTTTTATTCTTAACCCTTTCCAACATTACAGGGAAAAGATGGTAAAAGAATATTTTTACATAAAAAAAATACAATCCTATTTTAAACAGAATTAATGGAGTAGATAAGGAATGTAAAATAATGTATAATTAAAATAGAATGTTTAAAGGGGTTTAGGTAAATTGTCAAAAGTTTTTTTTATAAATTAAAAAAAAAAGATATTTGTTTTATATACATTTAAAGCTATAGATTAAGAATGTACTTTTGAGAGGGTTTTTTAGATAAGGTTGGTTTTTAAAATTATATAAAAAGTTTCTTGGATGATTTTAAGATTTGTAGTAAAATAATGTAAAAGGAAGTGTAATAAAAAATAGTGGGAGAGAGATGTAAGTAAAATATAATTATGTAAGATTGATATGTTTGTTCATTTTTTTAATAGTTTGTTTTAAAAATCTTTTATGTTATTTCATTTTATTTTCCATTGTTTCCTGTACGATACTTATTGGTAAATTGCTTCTCTTTAACGATTGGCAAATTGCAGATCTTTATTGATTTCAGTCCAATCTGTCATTATTAAGTTTCACATGATCACCATCTCTTATGCTCTTGTATCACTGTTGTTAAAACAGGCAAACTCACTATACGTATGCCACACACAGCAAGCTAGAGTAATCAATGGATGCCAGAAGGCTTGTGCATAAAGTCCCCATCTAGTGCCTACTCATCCAATATCCCCAGACTAGTTTCTGGCTTGTGGCCTTCGTCAGTGAGGAGCCTTGGATCTGAGAGCACTGCATCTAGATCTTAGGATCTAATGCAACCCTCCAGCAACCACCTTTTATCTCCATTTAACTACAAAACTATGAGTCTTAAACTGAAAACACCTTAATGTTTCCAATTCAAGCCCATCAGCTTATATAGTTATATGGGTCTGAACCCAGTTCAGTTCCCATACATTTGGTGTCTTTGGTTCTTTAATAACCATAGCCACCAATATCGTATTAGGCAGGATTGGTTTTAAGCCAATAAACATCACATGATTACCATCTCTTATTCTTGTGTATAACTGTTGTTAAAACAGGCAAACTCACTATACGTATGCCACACACAGCAAGCTAGAGTAATCAATGGATGCCAGAAGGCTTGTGCATAAAATCCCCAAATGTATGGGAACTGAACTGGGTTCAGACCCATATAACTATATAAGCTGATGGGCTTGAATTGGAAACATTTAGGTGTTTTCAGTTTAAGACTCATAGTTTTGTAGTTAAATGGAGATAAAAGGTGGTTGCTGGAGGGTTGCATTAGATCCTAAGATCTAGATGCAGTGCTCTCAGATCCAAGGCTCCTCACTGACGAAGGCCACAAGCCAGAAACTAGTCTGGGGATATTGGATGAGTAGGCACTAGATGGGGATTTTATGCACAAGCCTTCTGGCATCCATTGATTACTCTAGCTTGCTGTGTGTGGCATACGTATAGTGAGTTTTGCCTGTTTTAACAACAGTTATACACAAGCATAAGAGATGGTGATCATGTGATGTTTATTGGCTTAAAACCAATCCTGCCTAATAGGATATTGGTGGCTATGGTTATTAAAGAACCAAAGACACCAAATGTATGGGAACTGAACTGGGTTCAGACCCATATAACTATATAAGCTGATGGGCTTGAATTGGAAACATTTAGGTGTTTTCAGTTTAAGACTCATAGTTTTGTAGTTAAATGGAGATAAAAGGTGGTTGCTGGAGGGTTGCATTAGATCCTAAGATCTAGATGCAGTGCTCTCAGATCCAAGGCTCCTCACTGACGAAGGCCACAAGCCAGAAACTAGTCTGGGAATATTGGATGAGTAGGCACTAGATGGGGATTTTATGCACAAGCCTTCTGGCATCCATTGATTACTCTAGCTTGCTGTGTGTGGCATACGTATAGTGAGTTTGCCTGTTTTAACAATCATTATTAAGTTGTGACAACATTTTGAATTGATTTCTATGTTCCAATTTAAATTAATTATTTGGTTTCTGGAAGTTAGGAATAATAACTTTTTTTACATAGGTTTCATTTATAGGGTTCTGCATTGACATATATACCTCTCATTAACTGACGTTTATTTCATGTGTTAAATCCACTGAGAACATTGTTATATTGAAATATGTTCTTATGCTTGGTCAGAATAGGATCCAATTCAGCTATATCTTTATTTGTATATTTTTGTGCCCATTTTGCTTTACCAATTTTCTTAAAGAATTCATAAAGTCTAGTTTTCCTTTCACCTCTATCCTCTTTCATTCCTGTCATTATAATCACATTTATTTTCAGCACAATAATTCAGTTGCTTATCAATTGAAGCATTATTTCCCATAACAATTTTTAAATGTTTGATCTGGTTCAAAACCATTTTATATATGGATATAAAAATCCTCTACTTCACAATGAGAACTTACTGGAATATAAAGTTGCATTATTTTCATTTGGTATATTCTATTAATAAAATATAATAACACAGCAAAGGTACATCCACTTTTTCTTTTAAAATATATATGTTCTACAATAATATCAACAAATAAAAAATCCTTCTCCTTTTTTCTTTTCAAAAACTTTATTTTTTATCTCAATACTGAACATATATATACATTAATATACAAAACTCCAACGTTTCAACTGTTTTATCTCATACAGTCATTTTCAAGGATCTGCAACAATATTAAATACATATCAACAAATAAACTTCAATTACATAAAAACTTTCTCTTACATTAACATAATAACAAACATATTAAACATATAGAAATATATTTTACTTACAGCTTTCTCCCACTGCTATATTTTATTACTCTTTTTTTTTTTTTACATTGTTTAATTACAAATATATCTTAAAATCATCCAAGAAACTTTCTATACAAATTTAAATACCAATTCTAATTTCCATAAACCTCCCCCTTTCTTTAAATTTTATCTAAAACCCATCTTAAAACTACATTCCTAAACTATATATTTAAATGAATATAAAACAAATTTAAAACATTCCCCCCCCCCCTCTCTCTTTCTTTTATACAAAAAAACCTCTAACAATTTACCTAAACCCATTAAGCATTTATTTTAATTATACAGTAATTTATATTCCTTATTCTACTCCATTAATTCTATTTAGAGTAGGATTATATTTTTTTATATAAAAAAATTCTTTAATCATTCTTTCCCTGTAATTTTTAACCCTTTCTAACATTTTAATACTAAATTCTTTATGACCTAAATTTTTACAATGAATGTAAATATTTGAATTTTTGTCATACAAATGTTGTCTAAGTCTAGTTTTTAATTTATTCTTAGTTGTACCAATATATGAAACCTTACCCCCCTCCCTCTTACAATTTAAACATTCAACTAAATATATTCCATTCATTTTGTCAGTTTCTATATTTTTTGTATCATTGATTAAATTTCCTAAATTCAATTTCTTTTTATATACTGGTTTAATAATTAACCTACTTTCCCCTTTGTATTTATTATTTATACTTTTTATAATCTTTTTAATCTTCATAAAAGTATCTCTAGAAACATTATAACTATTATATATAAAATTATTTACATCTTTCCTATTTTTTCTCTTCTTTATTATTTTTTTAATATTTCTTTTATTACATAATTTATCAATAATTTTAACTGGATAATTATTTTTTATACCTTCCTCTTTTATATTACTAATTTCTTTTATAAACAATTTTTCTTCAGAACATAAATTAATTGCTCTGTTTATCCTATTATTAATAATATTAATTTTATGTTCATATTCAATATCTGAATCCCAACTACTTAACAAACCATAAAAAGTTTCTTTTCTGAATACACTAGTAAAAAAAAAAAAGAGTAATAAAATATAGCAGTGGGAGAAAGCTGTAAGTAAAATATATTTCTATATGTTTAATATGTTTGTTATTATGTTAATGTAAGAGAAAGTTTTTATGTAATTGAAGTTTATTTGTTGATATGTATTTAATATTGTTGCAGATCCTTGAAAATGACTGTATGAGCTAAAACAGTTGAAACGTTGGAGTTTTGTATATTAATGTATATATATGTTCAGTATTGAGATAAAAAATAAAGTTTTTGAAAAGAAAAAAGGAGAAGGATTTTTTATTTGTTGATATTATATTCTATTAAATTGAATAATTAATCTTGCCTCTGAACTTGATCTATCAATCTTCACAATTTTATTTTTCCACTGGTTATGTACAATAATTTCATTTGTGGTATTATTTATATCTTAGTAGTAAAATACATGTCAGCTTTTTAAATCAATTGACTCATCTTCTGTCTTTACAATGCCTACCAAATGTTCTATTTACAATTAGATAGTTTTTCCAATTCATTCAAGTGATCTGCAGTTGTAGATATCTAAATTAAAGATTGTCATTGAATTGTATTCTAGGTTCACCATTAGCAGTCATAGCACTGCCACCTGCTGGAATGGAATGATAATTTTACAGTTTCTTGAGACTGAAGTCATGATTTATTTTTGTCTATCATGATTATAAATATGTAAAAAAACTCATTTACATCCATATTTATCATACTTTTATATTTCAGTTCTGAAAAGATATAATGGTAAAGCCAATAAATTCATCATGTTAGCTTGTGCATGTTGCTGAATAACCTGTTGTTTATTATATGGATACTACATAGTAATATTTACAATGACAGGAATATATGGGAATAATTATAAATAATTTGTTTTCATTTTCTTAATACTTTAAAGAGAAATAACCCTTTGCTGCTTATATATTTGACTTAATATCTTAAACTTATAAAAATTTTAATCTATTCCAGTAAATTAGCTTGCTTCGAAGAAGAATCACAAATTATTTTCAATCTTACAGAAAATTTTAATCCTTTCCAGTGAATCAGGTTCATAGTAGTTACTTTTTCATCTTTGATACAGACATGAGAGTTATTGTGTATAGTATTTGATGTATTTAGAAGGATAAAGGAGGGCAACAATATATAACAAATTCTGGTAGTGTGATTTATTTCATATTTATAGATGACCTAAATATCTAAGTAATAGGAAGTATTTTACATTTTGCAAATTATTTTATCTTTATTAGTTTTTGGGTTATCATATTGATGCACAATTAATATTAATATTAATTATAATGGAAGTTTAGAAATAAACTAGTGATAGCATATTGCTTCAGTCTTTTAATATGACCTTTTATTATTTCTGAATGATAAAATGTTTGCGTTAAATTTTCAAGTGTTCTGTTTGTAATATAAGTAAAGGTTTGTTGAGAGATTTTGACAACTTCAGTTTTCCTTTTTTATATTACTGTAAATCTTTGATAATTATATTTTTGTAAGGAACTAATTTGTTTTTTTTTTCTATTGCTACTGTTATTTCTTGATATTCTCGTGTTATTATTCCACATGTTCAATTATTTGTTCTCATCACTGTAGTATCATATTTCACTGAGTTTTGATTGGTATAAGAATTGGGAGTTTTCTTCTATAGATGAAAGATTATATTATAAATAGATATTTATTTTCAAGTATGTGCAATAGGGTCTTCGATAATAAACTAACTGATGTTGCAAAAAGTTAGTTATTAAAGAATTTATTCTTTGAAGCTTACATGGAATTTATATTATTAGATATAACCCATTCCTCACCAATCACTGAGAATGATGTTACAATACAAAATATTTAACTCTTTAATTTCTTTATTTTAGAAGGATTTTCATGGGATTTTTTTTTTCTTGTGCTTTTTTTTTATTTGTGACCAATATTCATCACCCTACTTTTTTCTAAAAATGTAATATGCTGAAACAAAAATTATATGTCACCCTCAGACAGTTACTAATAAATATACAAAAAACTCTCTCCATACAGTAGTGCCACTCTAAGCAAGACAGAGTAATCAATGGAGGCCAGAAGGCTTGTGCCTAAAATCCCTATCTGGCATCTACTCATCCAATATCCCCAAACTAGTTTCTGGCTTATGGCTTTTATCAGTGATGAGCCTTGGATCTAAGAGCACTGCACATAGATCTTAGGATCTAATGCAACCCTCCAGCACCCTCCTTTTATCTCTACTTAACTACAAAACGATGAGAATAAAATTTTCAATCTCACTGACGAAGGCCATAAGCCAGAAACTAGTTTGGGGATATTGGATGAGTAGGCACTAAATAGGGATTTTATGCACAAGCCTTCTGGCATCCATTGATTACTCTGTCTTGCTTAGAGTGGCACTACTGTATGGAGAGAGTTTTGCCTATTTTAACAACTTTGTTGCGCAAGCATGGAAGATAGTGATCATGTGATGTTTTAACTTTTAATACCAATTCAGCCTTATAGGAAGGTGGTGGCTATGGTTGTAAAAGAGCCAAAGATCCCAAAATGTATGTGTGCTGAACTGAGTTCAGACACATATGGCTATATAAGCTATTGAGCTTAGATTGAAAATATCTGTGTGTTTTCAATTTTATTCTCATAGTTTTGTAGTTATGTAGAGATAAAAGGTGGGTGCTGGAGGGTTGCATTAGATCCTAAGGTCTAGGTGCAGTGCTCTCAGATCCAAGGCTCCTCACTTACGAAGGCCATAAGCCAGAAACTAGTTTGGGGATATTGGATGAGTAGGCACTAGATAGGGATTTTATGCACAAGCCTTCTGGCATCCATTGATTACTCTGTCTTGCTTAGAGTGTCACTACTGTATGGAGAGAGTTTTGCCAATTTTAACAACTGTGTTGAGCAAGCATGGAAGATAGTGATCATGTGATGTTTTAAGGTTTAATACTAATAAATATCTTGCACACATATGTGTTGTAAGAGCTGGCACTTCCAACCGTTCTCTTGGTTGATTTTATTTCCTGATGAGCATATTTTAGGAAGGAGTTATCCCCCCCACAACAATATTTCCTGCTCATTAGAAGGTGTAGCATTAAAGAGATTGGAACATCTAGAAAATTTATCTGTTTGGTTTTCCAAATGGCGCCACTAGAGTTCCAGCTTACTACAACCTTACCTAGATCTGGTTATGCTGGACATAGCTCAGGAAACATGAAGTTCCATGAACAAGTACACTGAATGATGAGTGATGTGAAAGGAAACTGACTACATAGATTAGTTTTATTTTTATAACAATAATTTATTTAACTAGTAGTGTTTTGGGTAATAAGTTCTTCCCAAAAAAGTTCATTGACAGTTTATATTTTGGCAGCTTACATATCAGTGTGTACATCGCAGATATTTTTCTTCATACTCCATAAATAGAAATAATCCTTCTTTGTTCAATATTCAACGATATTTACAAACAGCAAACGTTTATTGATAATTCATATTTGAAACAGTTTATCTTTGGGTTTACATTTTCCTGTATGCACAAATATATAGGGGTCATAGACATGTCTATTTATTTCATATGACAGTCTATTCCTAGGCTAGCTTGATTTATGTTTAATCACTCTTTTACTAATCATTGATGATATATATATCAGGTGTATCCGTTAATTCTTGAGTTATAACTTCTGTATAAAATATTAATCCTTGATTCAGGTATATAGATTTAAGTCATTCACTTATTTAACACATCTTTGATCCAGGTATATGGATGTAGATTTCACATTCGGGTATATAGGCCTATACTTAATCCATGTGTATAGAAGAATTTTTAGTTAATTCAAGTATGTAGACATATGTAGAAGTAGATAGAAGCAGTTCTAATTCATTCAGGTATGTAGGTGCATATTATATAGGAGCAGATAGAAGCATTTCTAATTAATTCACTCAATTCGGCTATGTAGATGTATAGTATATCCATATGTGTAGAAGAATTCTCAACTAAGACATATAAGCACATAATTACTCCAGGTATAGATGCAGGTACATGGATGCTGGTTTGAGTCTCATATATTTAATCCAGGTAGATAAAACTATAAACTCTTCTTTGGTTAACATAATCCGTTTATGGGAGGTACATATATCAGAGTATGTTTATTTCAAATCAATTCTGATGACAGATATATTGACATTTCCAGGTTAGCAGAAACACATATTTAGTTTTGTAAAAGTAAATGATATTTCTGTAATTACTAATTCCATTTTGAATGTAATAAAGAAAATCATATATACTGTATAAGACATTAATTTTTACATTATACTTTTGTATTCACGTATATATTGTGCCAGTCAAAACATGCTTATCCATCTAACACGAGCTGGGACTCTCTAAATGTACTTCAAACCCAGTCAATCCCGAGATTTAGGTCAGGGACCAGCCTGGATTTGAACCCACTCTCCAAGCCCCAGATCTAACACCTAATGGATAACATAACAATGAGAGCACACGCGATTTAATTCTTAATCAGGCCCACTAGCAAATCGGAGAAAACAATGACTCATGGACTTAAACATATATATAAACAACTTAAATACTAGACATTCCACAGATAAAATCTAACATATTTAAATAATAGGGGCTTTACTAATGAATAACTATGGGTAATTAGCCAATTGGATTGATTTAATAATGAGACAGAAACTCATATATGATGAATTAAAATATTTATTGACAATTTCATATACTGTATAATTTGATAGAACCATTATTTAGTATTTGCCAAATGCATGCAGGCATTTTTATTTACTAAGTAACATTTTTCTAGGCTATTTGAACAATAATTGATGTTGGCAAATAGGTTTGTGGCTATGATTTAATGAAGCCAAATATCCTGCTATACAACTAATCACTACATTAACTTTTATCAGTTATGCCCTTTCATCATCAGTTTGAGTGGCTATTACACACGAAATCAAACCAAGTCTGGAGTGAAACTTAATACATCTGACTATAATCAATTTATATATTAACTATGGGTTTATAAAGCATCCCAGATAGCTTAAGATCGAACGGGTTTTCAAGAATGCTTCGGTTCAATGCCGAAGATTGCATATTAAGGAGGAAAGAGTTGGCTATAACGATTTTACTAATATGCTAGGCACAAGTAAAATATAATAATAAAGTGGCTCTGCGGATGGAAAATAGTTTTAGGGTTTTTGTGACAAACAACGGTTTACCCAATAACTGGTCGTCATGCTGCTAATGGGGAACCATTATTTGGTTCAGAGGCGGGGGACTTACGTGCTAATCTGGCTCGTAGCTCAGATTTAGCTACTGCACTACCCATACGAGAAGATGGGCTGGACTTACCGTGGTTCCATCTTATATATATCAAAAAGAAGAGCACAACGAGAAAATATTAATAAATTCCACATCCGCCAAGCCGAAGGATATTATAAATTAAATATCATATATTAAATGAACACTAGATCCTCAGCTTGATCAAAAGAGCCAACTCTTCTGTAGCATGAGAAATACGATATGCTACTGACAGGAATATATATATACAAACTTTACTTTGCCCGTTCAATCTCTTTAGTTATCTATAACTAATAAACTTTTAAAAAGGGGGAAAAGTATATTTAATAAGGGACTTACGAATACTTAACTAAAAAAATATACTTATGATTACACTCCAGGCTAGTTTAATATTTAGTAACATAATAATTAAAGGTTGAAAAGCCACCTTTTACATTTACATTAGTTAATTAATAAGTAAATGACAAAATAATAACGAGCACAGAGAGTCGCCATTATTTATAAATTAGGGTTTCGAAACGGATCGCTAAATGACGCTATAATAAATAATAATATGAAGATTTTAAATTATATCTTTAGAAAAACATTCTGTAAATAAATGCACACCGTTTCGAAACATTGGGCATAATTAATAATAATTAAAAATAAGCAAAAGAAAAGCAAAATATAACTGCAGTGATTAAATTATATAGCAAAATATTAATTAACAAAGAAATTTAGCGAAAGTATTTCATTTTAGAGAATTTAAATATTATTTGGAAAACAATTTAGAAAGAAGTTATAATAATATGGTTAGCTAACCTGATTTTGAAGAAATAATGATTGTTTTGAAATTTATATAGAGCTCTGCGATTTTAAATATTAAAACAGTTCTCCTGGAGATATTCGAACTGAAACGAAGGTGAGTTCTTTGGCGGCTTGTAGCATCTTCAATTTAGTTGGGAGACGATTTTTTGAAATGGTGTTGGAACGAAGGCAAGTCCCTTTTAGCGGCTTACGGCATCTTCTATTTGGTGTAAGCTTGTCGGTTGTTGCTTCGGCATTTGATGGATTGAACTCGGCGTTCCATCACGGGAACGGCAGCAATTCTTGCCTGACTTTAGCCAGACATGGTAAAATTAAACAATTTATAACTCTGATATTAACAGCTCTTCAACAGCAAGATGGAGTCTATATTCCCGCTTAAAATAAGGCTTATTTATACATTTCCACTAAACCTTAACACCTTTTTGGAATTTCGTGTGCCTCGGGACCAATTGACTTTAATTAAACAAAATATATAATCCAATTTCTGCAACAGATAATGTCTCCGAGGTGTTATATTTAATTTACTTAAAATTATTAAAATATATAAATCATATAATTCGATTCAGATTTCACTAATTAAATTCCTTTTTAGGTGTTAAAGAATGTTAAGGCCTAGCAGAAAGAACGGTATTCTGATTTAATGATAAAGTCTTTTGTGCAAACAAAAATCAATCAGTAAACTAGATTTTACTTTTTACCCAGGTGCGGTCACTAATTGATTTCTTGTTTACACAAAATTCTCATTTTTAATTATAAACGGATTTTTATTTTACTGAAATAAATAACTTTTAACATATTCGTTTTTACAAAATTATTTGTTTAAAAAAAAGCAAATTTAAAGAAAATACTTTAGTTTCAATTATATATGTAAAACATTAAATCAGAAACCCGTTAAATATATTTTAAAGAAAAATGTTTCACATTATATCTTTTTTATTTTAACTTAAATATATATATATAAATCATTTTGCCGCTATTCCAAGGTTTAAATTATCCATCCACATACGAATATAATTAAGAATTGACTGAAAATTAATAAAACATTTTATAATAATTTATGAGCATTTCTCTGCTATAATTTTATCAAACCTGTCTAATTATAGTGTGTTTTTCGTATGTAAATGGATGATGCCATTCAAGCGGCCATTATAGCAAAGTTTTCCCGCTCGACTTATATATTACATTTTTACATTTAAGACAGGTTCGAAATTAGTTCAGACGCGTAGGTCATTAGGTTGATGGTGAAACGGAAAGAGATTGGAAGGTTTACGTTTCAATATAAAATATTAATCCAGATCTGTAGATGTAGATTCACTTCAGATATATAAAGACTCATTATATATATAGATGCAGATTTAAGTCAAGTTTATAGAAGCATATTCAATTTAATTCACATATGAAAGTATTTTTAATCCCTGTGCATATTTGGGGTAGATGCATATTTGAAGTATTTTGTAAAAATAAATAAATGGCATTTTTGTAATCAATAATCCCATGTATATAGAAGTATATTTAATTTATTTCAGGTATATAGACACATTTTATTATATTTTTCATTATAGAACTTGTTTTTAAGTCAATATTCTTAAGTTTATAAAATCAGTATAATTATTATTCTTTAAAACATTATTTCCTTATGTCCCATTTGATAAATCAATTACACCTTTACCCCCCTTAGAGTTGGAAATTGGTTCTCTCGTTAAGCAAGAATATCATATACAGAATACATATTTATAATGGGGGTCTATGGGAAAAAAATTGGTTGGTTCCTAAATCTAAAAAATGACACTAACTTAGGAACAAAGTATATATTAAAAAAAGTATTCATTAACACTTATTTTAAATGCAATCTGTTTTTCTTTTTAAACTTTTTTCTAATTCAACATTCATTTTAAAATGTTTATTTTTTTAACGAAGTTACAAAATCAATAACTGATTTTACATAATTACCAGGTTTTCTAAAAATAATATACAGTAATTAATTTTCCTGAAAGTTTGTGATGATGGTATTTTAGTTGTACTGTACCTATTTATATATTGGACTATTTCATCATCTAATATAAGTGTTGAATGTCTTTAGAAAAATTAAACTTTATTTAAATAATCCAAGTACTGTACATTATATTTAAATAAAGTTTAATTTTTCTAAAGACATTCAACACTTATATGTACAGTATATAGTATTATAGATTCATTAATTATATATATTTTAAGACATTATATTTAAATAAAGTTTAATTTTTCAAAAGACTTCAACACTTATATGTACAGTATATAGTATTATAGATTCATTAATTATATATATATATTAAGTTTATACGTTTTAAATTTAAAAAAAAAATTTCCCTATCGTTATAGTGAATAATCGATTGTAAATTGAAGCAGTGATTACAAATTGATGATGATCGCTATTGTGAAATATCGCTAGGTAGCCAATCACTAAATGAGGTTTAGGTGTATTTGAATAAATGCATTTTATTTTATGCATTAATTATTTCAATATATGCGTTTTCTGAAAATATTTTTAAATATTATAAATGTATCTAAATTTTTCTTACTTTGGCATTGTACCAGTTGAAAATGTATGCTTATCCAATAAGACTCAGGATAAAGGTAAAGTAACTTGAACCCAACCATGTGTGAGATATACAGGTCAGGTACATCGAGGATTCTGCCCTATTTACCCATTATCCCAAATCTAAGATCTAATCAACAACATTTCCCAAAGATCATATCGTACATTGCCTCAGAGCATAAGATTGACAATGATGATGGTGGTTCAATGAGACCTTGAGTAACTCCATTTTGTTTGACTTAATTTATAAGTAACAAAGAAAATGAAAAATAATTAAATGATTCGAACAATCGGAAATTTTATATATAGATTTAGACTTAAAAATATTAAGTTACAATTCCTCAAGCTCGCGGATCAGTTGTATACATTCGTTTATTATCTAGACATAAATTTCAAATAGATCGCGTAATGAGGTGACTGCATATATATAAGCGGTGATCATTTTTTTAGCCTGTTATATTATTTGCACACTTATTAGATTGTATTATTCTAATAACATAAAAAAAGTAAATGACAACGGATTTTGGCAAATTTCTGTTCACATTTATTACAAAAAGTCAGGTGTTGTTAGCCGAGAGGTCAATGCAGCAGCCTTGCAAGCAAGCAGTTGGTTGCAGACGGTTGTTGCGGGTTTGCCTTCTGGCCAATGCTATGACATATGGAAAAAAAAAAGGGATTTTTTTTATCAGAGTATTTAAAATTTATAGACTGCTTGTACATAAAAATAACAATTTCTCTCTCTCTTTTTTAAATCATCCAAGAAAAAAAAAAAAAAACGATGTCAAAAGACTATTAAAAAAACAGCTTGACATTTTTACAGGGTTTAAAAATGACAAAGATAAAACATGCTATTTTACATTTTTTTACAAGGGTGGATTTTCATCAAAACAATATCTTTATTTTATTTAACATGGACCTTGCTGGAACAGTGTCAAGTTATTTATAATAATGTTACAATATTTATAACCATAAGATGTTAATTGGCGCTCAATTATCACACACACGGTCCCAGCATTTTTACATTAAAATTTGCCATTTGATCATTTATATAATACAATATATGATTTAGTTAATAAGCAAGATCTAACTAACCACGGGTGGAAAGAGAATTAGTTACTCAGGTTGAATATTCTCGACATTGGTAGAATCATTTCTTTATGGCTTAGGATTGGCATTAAAATAATAAAAAAAATCGAGGTAATAACATGAATGTATAAGAAAATGAATATAGGCTAATATGATCTGTTTTACAAGTCACTCGTACTCCTACTGGCACAAAAAGGGTTTGTATGTCCACGATATTGCGAAACGATACCGAACGAAGAGATAGGTTTTACTGGTGTCCCATGTCCGGCATACGGATATCATGCAGACCACCTTTGACTACCTTACTTATTCTCTGGCACACAGCTATATATACTACCGGGAACAAGATTGTACAAAATAAAATGACCTTTAAATAGATCCAATCCAACACATCTGCCATGCATTATCAACCCGATTACTTATCTATCACAAAAATATATTGATAATTATAATTAGGGAGCCTTAAATGGTCTAATACAGCATAAAGAGCCACCTGAATAACCAATTCCTTCATGTGAAAATATTTGATTAAAATATATAATAAATGATAAATATATCTTAAATAGATCCCCCCCCCTTCTTTTTGCATTTAATTCTAAAAAAGCATTGCGTGATAATAACCGACACTGACCAGCAGCACTGTTTCTAGGTCAATTATAATATATTTATTTCCATCCCATTCAAAAAAAAATATATTTATAAAATCTCATTCTTAAAAATCATTAGCAAACATTAAATAAAATTACTAAATACAAACACTTTTTTTTTAAGGATTATTTCACGCAACTCACAGGTGAGTAAGAGAAAATAACTTATTTTGCTTTCTAATTAATTTCTCTACTAACCCCCTTCCTTTTTAGTATACTTTGCTATTACACAAATTACCATCTCAAAATCCTCGCTCATGGAATAGGTTCAATAAAATCATAGAAATTATACTGTGAAATTAATACAAACAAATAAATAGCTTATTGAAATAGCAATTATATAAATATATATATAAATTTTGTGAGCCTGAGTTATCAAAAATAATTACGAATGAACTAGAGAGGGTTAAGGAGTCGATTACTGGCATTATGTTATATACTTTGGATTTACACATCAAAAAATTAAATATATACATTTAAATTAATATTAGTTTTAAAAATAAGTCTTAAATAAAAATTAAATATAAGAGAGGATCTGGAGTCTTGGCAGTTTATAAGTATCGTTACCTCGGAATTCCCTGGAGCGATAGTACTGGCGAACTCTTACCACTTGCGGCATTCTTCAGGGACAGAACTATAGCGGCAGCATAGCTAGGAGACAAGATATATACAGGGAAAGGCAGCGATGTTCCCTTCCTACTCGCTTTTCATCTTCAAGTTCAAAACTAGCGTAGTGATAGTTGACAACTCTATTCACAACTGTACTCTTTTTTTTTCCGGTTCAAAAAACCCCTATTTATACTCTCCAGTATTTCAACTATTTTCTGCCTGAAGCAATCTTCTAATTTACATCCTGCTTTGGACAAAAGAAACATACATTCATTTATATTTTTAGAAAATTCAAACCTCAATAAGGATCAATAGTTTATTTTTGGACAATCTTGTACTTTTAACACACATTTAAACAAAATAGAACTTCCATTAACAGTTTAATGGAAATTCCAAAATATTTGATTTTTATTCTTTGAATTTTAATATTAGATTTACAATGTGTTTCTGCGTTGACTTTTACTTTAAAAATCCCTATCGAGGTACAAATCTTCTTGGTATGCCAGCTTGGATTCTGTAATAAACAATAAAACAAATTTAACTTATGTTCAAATTTTCTTATTAAAAATGCATTATTTTGTTATATATAAAAAACATTATTATATATTATCTGATATAAATTATAACAGTTAATTCAAGGTGATTATGATTTAAATACATTAATAACAATAATACGAAAAAAAAACGTTTGTATAGAATACATTTATGTATTTACATACATTATTATTTACATTTTCACATACGTGGGTTGAAATCAAACCCTATTAGTAGGTGGCTAGGTGGCATAGACCGTGAAATGCAAATCTGAATCAGATTTACCATTTCAGCATTAAACTGTTAGTGGTTCTCCATTAATAAATCTTCATATTAAAAAGGGGATTTTCTTAGAACTGAATGGCATATACAATTTCTATCTATGTTCACACAGACATGACTTGGAGATTCTTCATGATGCAGATGGGAAGAGAGAGAGAGCTATTCTTTCTAACCACATTTTAGGTTTTACTGGATAGAGGAGCTGCTTCTTCATTGTACAGCTTGATGGTTACTTTTACTTTTTTTTCACTATGACACTACTGGATTCTGGCCATTCTTTGCAATGTAACAGCTAGGTACTATTGCAGATATTTACTAGGATGTGGCTTTAACTATTAATTTACAACAATTCTAATTCTTATAACTGATGATAACTAATTTGTAACTTCGTTACTGCTCCTTTTATACTCTTCACCAAGTCTTCAGATCGATCTGCATGGCTCTACAGTGATCTTATTTGTGATGATGATTTTGTTGTTCTCCTTGGTCATTGGGCAGGTCACTTTGAGCAGGAACCGATTTTCGAGTTAGGAATTAATCTCATTTTTTAAATTTAATTGTAGATTTTAAAATATTCATTTTTCCTTCTTAAATTTAAACATTTGGTTTTATAATGTAGCTGAAACACTATTATACGAACCACTGTCAACTATTTATCTTTTCTTTATTTTAATTCATACTACTTTAAATTGGAGGGGGGGGACATCAAAATATATATACATAAAACCCCATGTTTGTTTCAGTATATATGGGGGAATTTTTTATTGTGATTTTCTAGGGGTCACGTACGACCAAAGAGAATAAAGGGCAGAAAAGATAATGTGGGCACTGATGTAGAAGTCAATGTGACAGATTTTGCAAAAAAGTTAAAACTAATATCTGTAACAAAGACACTCTATAATTCCTGTTGATGAAGGAGGTAAATGGGTCATGCTCCAATAGACTAAATAAAATCATAGATTATCTCTTTATAACAACTTAAGTGAGAATGTAAGTCAATCAAAAACATTTGATAATTAGAAGATAATTCAATCAGAAACAATTGATAATTAGAAGATAACTGTAATGTGCTTGTTAGAATGGTCAATATGTGAACCATTATATATATTAGTTTCACGTAGGTGATAAATACTATTGGTGGAGTTAAGACCCCTAATGTTTAAGGATGCAATTTTTTAACATCATTAACATCTATCTTAAACCTACCACTTCTTAAACCAAGAACACAAAAATTACCATTCCATGTTTTTTTGTAAATAAAGGTTTTGCAGCTTTCTCTAAATCTTCCAACTTTCCCTCTGCAGGTATAGGGATTATGATAGATAAACCCTAACCCTTTTAGCTCTTTTAAAATTCAATATATTGATGAACACTTTACTATTATTTCATTGCAACATAAAGCAATTATGCTAAATGTAATTTTTGTATATATTCTTATGGGATCAACAATAATGAATGGGCTGATCCTCACATTAAATTCCATGCTTGGCTCCTCCCCCTACCCAAGCATACTTATGTGATTTTAATTTGTCATGAAAAATTTATTAAAAAGTGTTTACATCTTTTTTCCTACCCACTGATGAGTGGGGAAGGTTATTTTCCAAATGGTACCATTTCCTCTAATAATGGAAGGCATTCTTCATTAATTGATCTCATTTTATTCCCCATCAATTCATCATATTATTAATCTTGAAATAAAAAAATGTATTCTTTTTCAGACCATGCTACACTTGTCACTAAAAGTGATCTTGATTTTAATAATAAAAATATAATATCCACTGGACATACTATTAGAATATTACTAAACACCTGAATTTCTGTTTTCAGAAATTTATATATATATTTAAATAAATTGAATAAGACTGACATTGATCCAGTGCAAGCCTGGATAGCATATGTAAGCATATTATCAAAAATGATTCACCATATTACCAGAGCCACACCATCACCAACAGGCCTATTGACAATAATGGAAAAAAAAAATCTACGAAAATATTATTCAGACTGTCCTCAGAAAATGAACAATAAAAATTAAAAAACCTTAAAAATTTATATAATGGAACAGAATCAACACTCAAAGAATATATAGCAATAAAGAAGACAATATTTATTGGACAAACTCATACATTGTCTAGAAACTATATCAGATGGGCCTTGCATCACTCTCCTTCAGTCAGAGTGCCAACAGCTATTCAAACCCAAACAGGGACAGTTACTGGATTTTATATACTGGAACTGACCTACTTGTATTATAAGGATAGGTTGCAATCTGGCAACTCTTATAATCTTGCAAAAAAGCCCTTCTGATGAGTCAGAAAAAGATAAAATTTTTCCAAATGAATTTACAAGGAAATTATAGTCCATAGCTAAATCTTGCCACCCCGACCTTCATGGTATACCTTGCTTTGTTTTGTAATGGTATGAAAAGTAGAGATGCTTTAGCATATCCTAGATATGCAGGTAGAGGGGGTTTGAATCCCACTTACTCCTCCAGATTGCCACTAAACAACTTCCTCCCCAAACCTCACTAGAATTTATTCCTAATGTATGCCTGGTGGTCAGGGAGAGAAGAGACCACAAAAAGAAATTTTTAACATGTATAATGACCAGGGTGTACATACATATATCACAAAAAGAAAACAATACTATGTGGTTTTAATTATAATGAATGAAAGACAAAAGAAACTTATTATTTACATTAGCAGAACTACACAAAGCTTTATTAATGGTGTTGCAGGCTATTTTCCCTGCAACTGTATATAGTTATGTGGGAAAATCACCTTTCTGTCATGAGAACAAAAAAAAAGGACCAATTTATATTATAATTGTGGGAATATCAAGTTACACAATTTAAAGAGAGGACATAATTTCAATTGACTCTATGGGGGGGGGGGGGCACCAGGTAAGAAATAAATGGTTAAACTAACTAAAACATATTTTGGA
>JAQFVV010017596.1:0-57624 GCA_028023455.1 Epiperipatus broadwayi
CGCTATGAACATGCTGGTATACAGTAATATATTTTTAATGAATTTTTTCACTGATTTTGTCATATTTCGATAGAATTAGCTAAATTATACTGAACTGCAATGTTAAAGTATTCAAATTCATCAATTTTTAGGAATGTGTAATTTGGCTGTATTTTCAAGCTTAAAACCCGCTAAGAACATGCTGGTGTACAGTACTATATTTTGAATGAATTTTTTTACTGGTTTTGTCATATTTAGGTAAAATTAGCTAAATTATACTGAACTGCAATGTTAAAGTATTCAAATTCATCAATTTTTAAAAATTTGTAACCAGGCTTCATTTCCAAGCTTAAAACGCGCTATGAACATGCTGGTATACAGTAATATATTTTTAATGAATTTTTTCACTGATTTTGTCATATTTCGGTAGAATTAGCTAAATTATACTGAACTGCAATGTTAAAGTATTCAAATTCATCAATTTTTAAAATTTGTAACCAGGCTTCATTTCCAAGCTTAAAACGCGCTATGAACATGCTGGTATACAGTAATATATTTTTAATGAATTTTTTCACTGATTTGGTCAAATTTCGATAGAATTAGCTAAATTATACTGAACTGCAATGTTAAAGTATTCAAATTCATCAATTTTTAGGAATGTGTAATTTGGCTGTATTTCCAAGCTTAAAACCGCTAAGACCATGCTGGTGTACAGTACTATATTTTGAATGAATTTTTTTACTGGTTTTGTCATATTTAGGTAAAATTAGCTAAATTATACTGAACTGCAATGTTAAAGTATTCAAATTCATCAATTTTTAAAAATTTGTAACCAGGCTTCATTTCCAAGCTTAAAAAACGCTATGAACATGCTGGTATACAGTAATATATTTTTAATAAATTTTTTCACTGATTTTGTCATATTTCGGTAAAATTAGCTAAATTATACTGAACTGCAATGTTAAAGTATTCAAATTCATCAATTTTTAGGAATGTGTAATTTGGCTGTATTTCCAAGCTTAAAACCCGCTAAGACCATGCTGGTGTACAGTACTATATTTTGAATGAATTTTTTTACTGGTTTTGTCATATTTAGGTAAAATTAGCTAAATTATACTGAACTGCAATGTTAAAGTATTCAAATTCATCAATTTTTAAAAATTTGTAACTAGGCTTCATTTCCAAGCTTAAAACGCGCTATGAACATGCTGGTATACAGTAATATATTTTTAATAAATTTTTTCACTGATTTTGTCATATTTCGGTAAAATTAGCTAAATTATACTGAACTGCAATGTTAAAGTATTCAAATTCATCAATTTTTAGGAATGTGTAATTTGGCTGTATTTCCAAGCTTAAAACCCGCTAAGACCATGCTGGTGTACAGTACTATATTTTGAATGAATTTTTTTACTGGTTTTGTCATATTTAGGTAAAATTAGCTAAATTATACTGAACTGCAATGTTAAAGTATTCAAATTCATCAATTTTTAAAAATTTGTAACCAGGCTTCATTTCCAAGCTTAAAACGCGCTATGAACATGCTGGTATACAGTAATATATTTTTAATGAATTTTTTCACTGATTTTGTCATATTTCGGTAGAATTAGCTAAATTATACTGAACTGCAATGTTAAAGTATTCAAATTCATCAATTTTTAGGAATGTGTAATTTGGCTGTATTTCCAAGCTTAAAACCCGCTAAGACCATGCTGGTGTACAGTACTATATTTTGAATGAATTTTTTTACTGGTTTTGTCATATTTAGGTAAAATTAGCTAAATTATACTGAACTGCAATGTTAAAGTATTCAAATTCATCAATTTTTAAAAATTTGTAACTAGGCTTCATTTCCAAGCTTAAAACACGCTATGAACATGCTGGTATACAGTAATATATTTTTAATGAATTTTTTCACTGATTTTGTCATATTTCGGTAGAATTAGCTAAATTATACTGAACTGCAATGTTAAAGTATTCAAATTCATCAATTTTTAAAAATTTGTAACCAGGCTTCATTTCCAAGCTTAAAACGCGCTATGAACATGCTGGTATACAGTAATATATTTTTAATGAATTTTTTCACTGATTTGGTCAAATTTCGATAGAATTAGCTAAATTATACTGAACTGCAATGTTAAAGTATTCAAATTCATCAATTTTTAGGAATGTGTAATTTGGCTGTATTTCCAAGCTTAAAACCCGCTAAGACCATGCTGGTGTACAGTACTATATTTTGAATGAATTTTTTACTGGTTTTGTCATATTTAGGTAAAATTAGCTAAATTATACTGAACTGCAATGTTAAAGTATTCAAATTCATCAATTTTTAAAAATTTGTAATCAGGCTTCATTTCCAAGCTTAAAACGCGCTATGAACATGCTGGTATACAGTAATATATTTTTAATGAATTTTTTCACTGATTTTGTCATATTTCGGTAGAATTAGCTAAATTATACTGAACTGCAATGTTAAAGTATTCAAATTCATCAATTTTTAGGAATGTGTAATTTGGCTGTATTTCCAAGCTTAAAACCCGCTAAGAACATGCTGGTGTACAGTACTATATTTTGAATGAATTTTTTTACTGGTTTTGTCATATTTAGGTAAAATTAGCTAAATTATACTGAACTACAATGTTAAAGTATTCAAATTCATCAATTTTTAAAAATTTGTAACCAGGCTGTATTTCCAAGCTTAAAACGCGCTATGAACATGCTGGTATACAGTAATATATTTTTAATAAATTTTTTCACTGATTTTGTCATATTTCGGTAAAATTAGCTAAATTATACTGAACTGCAATGTTAAAGTATTCAAATTCATCAATTTTTAGAAATGTGTAATTTGGCTGTATTTCCAAGCTTAAAACCCGCTAAGAACATGCTGGTGTACAGTACTATATTTTGAATGAATTTTTTTACTGGTTTTGTCATATTTAGGTAAAATTAGCTAAATTATACTGAACTGCAATGTTAAAGTATTCAAATTCATCAATTTTTAAAAATTTGTAACCAGGCTTCATTTCCAAGCTTAAAACGCGCTATGAACATGCTGGTATACAGTAATATATTTTTAATGAATTTTTTCACTGATTTTGTCATATTTCGGTAGAATTAGCTAAATTATACTGAACTGCAATGTTAAAGTATTCAAATTCATCAATTTTTAAAAATTTGTAACCAGGCTTCATTTCCAAGCTTAAAACGCGCTATGAACATGCTGGTATACAGTAATATATTTTTAATGAATTTTTTCACTGATTTGGTCAAATTTCGATAGAATTAGCTAAATTATACTGAACTGCAATGTTAAAGTATTCAAATTCATCAATTTTTAGGAATGTGTAATTTGGCTGTATTTCCAAGCTTAAAACCGCTAAGACTATGCTGGTGTACAGTACTATATTTTGAATGAATTTTTTTACTGGTTTTGTCATATTTAGGTAAAATTAGCTAAATTATACTGAACTGCAATGTTAAAGTATTCAAATTCATCAATTTTTAAAAATTTGTAACCAGGCTTCATTTCGAAGCTTAAAACGCGCTATGAACATGCTGGTATACAGTAATATATTTTTAATGAATTTTTTCACTGATTTTGTCATATTTCGGTAGAATTAGCTAAATTATACTGAACTGCAATGTTAAAGTATTCAAATTCATCAATTTTTAAAAATTTGTAACCAGGCTTCATTTCCAAGCTTAAAACGCGCTATGAACATGCTGGTATACAGTAATATATTTTTAATGAATTTTTTCACTGATTTTGTCATATTTCGATAGAATTAGCTAAATTATACTGAACTGCAATGTTAAAGTATTCAAATTCATCAATTTTTAGGAATGTGTAATTTGGCTGTATTTCCAAGCTTAAAACCCGCTAAGACCATGCTGGTGTACAGTACTATATTTTGAATGAATTTTTTTACTGATTTTGTCATATTTAGGTAAAATTAGCTAAATTATACTGAACTGCAATGTTAAAGTATTCAAATTCATCAATTTTTAAAAATTTGTAACCAGGCTTCATTTCCAAGCTTAAAACGCGCTATGAACATGCTGGTATACAGTAATATATTTTTAATGAATTTTTTCACTGATTTTGTCATATTTCGATAGAATTAGCTAAATTATACTGAACTGCAATGTTAAAGTATTCAAATTCATCAATTTTTAGGAATGTGTAATTTGGCTGTATTTCCAAGCTTAAAACCCGCTAAGACCATTCTGGTGTACAGTACTATATTTTGAATGAATTTTTTTACTGGTTTTGTCATATTTAGGTAAAATTAGCTAAATTATACTGAACTGCAATGTTAAAGTATTCAAATTCATCAATTTTTAAAAATTTGTAACTAGGCTTCATTTCCAAGCTTAAAACGCGCTATGAACATGCTGGTATACAGTAATATATTTTTAATAAATTTTTCACTGATTTTGTCATATTTCGGTAGAATTAGCTAAATTATACTGAACTGCAATGTTAAAGTATTCAAATTCATCAATTTTTAGGAATGTGTAATTTGGCTGTATTTCCAAGCTTAAAACCCGCTCTTCCGACCATTCTGGTGTACAGTACTATATTTTGAATGAATTTTTTTACTGGTTTTGTCATATTTAGGTAAAATTAGCTAAATTATACTGAACTGCAATGTTAAAGTATTCAAATTCATCAATTTTTAAAAATTTGTAACCAGGCTTCATTTCCAAGCTTAAAACGCGCTATGAACATGCTGGTATACAGTAATATATTTTTAATGAATTTTTTCACTGATTTTGTCATATTTCGGTAGAATTAGCTAAATTATACTGAACTGCAATGTTAAAGTATTCAAATTCATCAATTTTTAAAAATTTGTAACCAGGCTTCATTTCCAAGCTTAAAACGCGCTATGAACATGCTGGTATACAGTAATATATTTTTAATGAATTTTTTCACTGATTTGGTCAAATTTCGATAGAATTAGCTAAATTATACTGAACTGCAATGTTAAAGTATTCAAATTCATCAATTTTTAGGAATGTGTAATTTGGCTGTATTTCCAAGCTTAAAACCCGCTAAGAACATGCTGGTGTACAGTACTATATTTTGAATGAATTTTTTTACTGGTTTTGTCATATTTAGGTAAAATTAGCTAAATTATACTGAACTGCAATGTTAAAGTATTCAAATTCATCAATTTTTAAAAATTTGTAACCAGGCTTCATTTCCAAGCTTAAAACGCGCTATGAACATGCTGGTATACAGTAATATATTTTTAATGAATTTTTTCACTGATTTTGTCATATTTCGGTAGAATTAGCTAAATTATACTGAACTGCAATGTTAAAGTATTCAAATTCATCAATTTTTAAAAATTTGTAACTAGGCTTCATTTCCAAGCTTAAAACGCGCTATGAACATGCTGGTATACAGTAATATATTTTTAATGAATTTTTTCACTGATTTTGTCATATTTCGATAGAATTAGCTAAATTATACTGAACTGCAATGTTAAAGTATTCAAATTCATCAATTTTTAGGAATGTGTAATTTGGCTGTATTTCCAAGCTTAAAACCCGCTAAGACCATGCTGGTGTACAGTACTATATTTTGAATGAATTTTTTTACTGGTTTTGTCATATTTAGGTAAAATTAGCTAAATTATACTGAACTGCAATGTTAAAGTATTCAAATTCATCAATTTTTAAAAATTTGTAACTAGGCTTCATTTCCAAGCTTAAAACGCGCTATGAACATGCTGGTATACAGTAATATATTTTTAATGAATTTTTTCACTGATTTTGTCATATTTCGGTAAAATTAGCTAAATTATACTGAACTGCAATGTTAAAGTATTCAAATTCATCAATTTTTAGGAATGTGTAATTTGGCTGTATTTCCAAGCTTAAAACCCGCTAAGAACATGCTGGTGTACAGTACTATATTTTGAATGAATTTTTTTACTGGTTTTGTCATATTTAGGTAAAATTAGCTAAATTATACTGAACTGCAATGTTAAAGTATTCAAATTCATCAATTTTTAAAAATTTGTAACCAGGCTTCATTTCCAAGCTTAAAACGCGCTATGAACATGCTGGTATACAGTAATATATTTTTAATGAATTTTTTCACTGATTTTGTCATATTTCGGTAGAATTAGCTAAATTATACTGAACTGCAATGTTAAAGTATTCAAATTCATCAATTTTTAGGAATGTGTAATTTGGCTGTATTTCCAAGCTTAAAACCCGCTAAGAACATGCTGGTGTACAGTACTATATTTTGAATGAATTTTTTTACTGGTTTTGTCATATTTAGGTAAAATTAGCTAAATTATACTGAACTGCAATGTTAAAGTATTCAAATTCATCAATTTTTAAAAATTTGTAACCTGGCTTCATTTCCAAGCTTAAAACGCGCTATGAACATGCTGGTATACAGTAATATATTTTTAATGAATTTTTTCACTGATTTTGTCATATTTCGGTAGAATTAGCTAAATTATACTGAACTGCAATGTTAAAGTATTCAAATTCATCAATTTTTAAAAATTTGTAACCAGGCTTTATTTCCAAGCTTAAAACGCGCTATGAACATGCTGGTATACAGTAATATATTTTTAATGAATTTTTTCACTGATTTTGTCATATTTCGATAGAATTAGCTAAATTATACTGAACTGCAATGTTAAAGTATTCAAATTCATCAATTTTTAGGAATGTGTAATTTGGCTGTATTTCCAAGCTTAAAACCCGCTAAGACCATGCTGGTGTACAGTACTATATTTTGAATGAATTTTTTTACTGGTTTTGTCATATTTAGGTAAAATTAGCTAAATTATACTGAACTGCAATGTTAAAGTATTCAAATTCATCAATTTTTAAAAATTTGTAACCAGGCTTCATTTCCAAGCTTAAAACGCGCTATGAACATGCTGGTATACAGTAATATATTTTTAATGAATTTTTTCACTGATTTTGTCATATTTCGGTAGAATTAGCTAAATTATACTGAACTGCAATGTTAAAGTATTCAAATTCATCAATTTTTAGGAATTTGTAATTTGGCTGTATTTCCAAGCTTAAAACCCGCTAAGAACATGCTGGTGTACAGTACTATATTTTGAATGAATTTTTTTACTGGTTTTGTCATATTTAGGTAAAATTAGCTAAATTATACTGAACTGCAATGTTAAAGTATTCAAATTCATCAATTTTTAAAAATTTGTAACCAGGCTGTATTTCCAAGCTTAAAACGCGCTATGAACATGCTGGTATACAGTAATATATTTTTAATAAATTTTTTCACTGATTTTGTCATATTTCGGTAAAATTAGCTAAATTATACTGAACTGCAATGTTAAAGTATTCAAATTCATCAATTTTTAGGAATGTGTAATTTGGCTGTATTTCCAAGCTTAAAACCCGCTAAGAACATGCTGGTGTACAGTACTATATTTTGAATGAATTTTTTTACTGGTTTTGTCATATTTAGGTAAAATTAGCTAAATTATACTGAACTGCAATGTTAAAGTATTCAAATTACACATTCCTAAAAATTGATGAATTTGAATACTTTAACATTGCAGTTCAGTATAATTTAGCTAATTCTATCGAAATATGACCAAATCAGTGAAAAAATTCATTAAAAATATATTACTGTATACCAGCATGTTCATAGCTTGTTTTAAGCTTGGAAATACAGCCAGGTGACAAATTCATAAAAATTGATGAATTTAAATACTTTAACATTGCAGTTCAGTATAATTTAGCTAATTCTACCGAAATATGACAAAATCAGTGAAAAAATTCATTAAAAATATATTACTGTATACCAGCATGTTCATAGCGCGTTTTAAGCTTGGAAATACAGCCTGGTTACAAATTTTTAAAAATTGATGAATTTGAATACTTTAACATTGCAGTTCAGTATAATTTAGCTAATTCTACCTAAATATGACAAAACCAGTAAAAAAATTCATTAAAAATATAGTACTGTACACCAGCATGTTCATAGCGGTTTTAAGCTTGGAAATACAGCCAAATTACACATTCCTAAAAATTGATGAATTTGAATACTTTAACATTGCAGTTCAGTATAATTTAGCTAATTCTACCGAAATATGACAAAATCAGTGAAAAAATTCATTAAAAATATATTACTGTATACCAGCATGTTCATAGCGCGTTTTAAGCTTGGAAATACAGCCTGGTTACAAATTTTTAAAAATTGATGAATTTGAATACTTTAACATTGCAGTTCAGTATAATTTAGCTAATTCTACCTAAATATGACAAAACCAGTAAAAAAATTCATTTAAAATATAGTATTGTACACCAGCATATTCAAAGCTTGTTTTAAGCTTGGAAATACAGCCAGGTGACAAATTAATAAAAATTGATGAATTTGAATACTTTAACATTGCAGTTCAGTATAATTTAGCTAATTCTACCTAAATATGACAAAATCAGTGAAAAAATTCATTCAAAATATAGTACTGTACACCAGCATGTTCATAGCGCGTTTTAAGCTTGGAAATGAAGCCTGGTTACAAATTTTTAAAAATTGATGAATTTGAATACTTTAACATTGCAGTTCAGTATAATTTAGCTAATTCTACCGAAATATGACAAAATCAGTGAAAAAATTCATTAAAAATATATTACTGTATACCAGCATGTTCATAGCGCGTTTTAAGCTTGGAAATACAGCCAGGTTACAAATTTTTAAAAATTGATGAATTTGAATACTTTAACATTGCAGTTCAGTATAATTTAGCTAATTTCTACAAATATACAATATAAAAATTGATACAATATAAAAGTACAATATGATAGGTTCAATGTAAATATGATTAAGGTACAAATTTAAAAATAAAAAAGTTGAATATTATAACAGCAATTATGATGAAAATTTTTGTTACTTGACAAAATCAGTGAAAAAATTCATTAAAAATATATTACTGTATACCAGTATGTTCATAGCGCGTTTTAAGCTTGGAAATACAGCCTGGTTACAAATTTTTAAAAATTGATGAATTTGAATACTTTAACATTGCAGTTCAGTATAATTTAGCTAATTTTACCTAAATATGACAAAACCAGTAAAAAAATTCATTCAAAATATAGTACTGTACACCAGCATGTTCTTAGCGGGTTTTAAGCTTGGAAATACAGCCAAATTACACATTCTTAAAAATTGATGAATTTGAATACTTTAACATTGCAGTTCAGTATAATTTAGCTAATTCTACCGAAATATGACAAAATCAGTGAAAAAATTCATTAAAAATATATTACTGTACACCAGCATGTTCATAGCGCGTTTTAAGCTTGGAAATACAGCCAGGTTACAAATTCATAAAAATTGATGAATTTGAATACTTTAACATTGCAGTTCAGTATAATTTAGCTAATTCTACCGAAATATGACAAAATCAGTGAAAAAATTCATTAAAAATATATTACTGTATACCAGCATGTTCATAGCGCGTTTTAAGCTTGGAAATACAGCCTGGTTACAAATTTTTAAAAATTGATGAATTTGAATACTTTAACATTGTAGTTCAGTATAATTTAGCTAATTCTACCTAAATATGACAAAACCAGTAAAAAAATTCATTCAAAATATAGTACTGTACACCAGCATGTTCATAGCTTGTTTTAAGCTTGGAAATACAGCCAGGTGACAAATTCATAAAAATTGATGAATTTAAATACTTTAACATTGCAGTTCAGTATAATTTAGCTAATTCTACCGAAATATGACAAAATCAGTGAAAAAATTCATTAAAAATATATTACTGTATACCAGCATGTTCATAGCGCGTTTTAAGCTTGGAAATACAGCCTGGTTACAAATTTTTAAAAATTGATGAATTTGAATACTTTAACATTGTAGTTCAGTATAATTTAGCTAATTCTACCTAAATATGACAAAACCAGTAAAAAAATTCATTTAAAATATAGTATTGTACACCAGCATATTCAAAGCTTGTTTTAAGCTTGGAAATACAGCCAGGTGACAAATTCATAAAAATTGATGAATTTGAATACTTTAACATTGCAGTTCAGTATAATTTAGCTAATTCTACCGAAATATGACAAAATCAGTGAAAAAATTCATTAAAAATATATTACTGTATACCAGCATGTTCATAGCGCGTTTTAAGCTTGGAAATACAGCCTGGTTACAAATTTTTAAAAATTGATGAATTTGAATACTTTAACATTGCAGTTCAGTATAATTTAGCTAATTCTACCTAAATATGACAAAACCAGTAAAAAAATTCATTTAAAATATAGTATTGTACACCAGCATATTCAAAGCTTGTTTTAAGCTTGGAAATACAGCCAGGTTACAAATTCCTAAAAATTGATGAATTTGAATACTTTAACATTGCAGTTCAGTATAATTTAGCTAATTCTACCTAAATATGACAAAATCAGTAAAAAAATTCATTCAAAATATAGTACTGTACACCAGCATGTTCATAGCGGGTTTTAAGCTTGGAAATACAGCCTGGTTACAAATTCCTAAAAATTGATGAATTTGAATACTTTAACATTGCAGTTCAGTATAATTTAGCTAATTCTACCGAAATATGACAAAATCAGTGAAAAAATTCATTAAAAATATATTACTGTATACCAGCATGTTCATAGCGCGTTTTAAGCTTGGAAATACAGCCTGGTTACAAATTTTTAAAAATTGATGAATTTGAATACTTTAACATTGCAGTTCAGTATAATTTAGCTAATTCTACCTAAATATGACAAAACCAGTAAAAAAATTCATTTAAAATATAGTATTGTACACCAGCATATTCAAAGCTTGTTTTAAGCTTGGAAATACAGCCAGGTGACAAATTCATAAAAATTGATGAATTTAAATACTTTAACATTGCAGTTCAGTATAATTTAGCTAATTCTACCGAAATATGACAAAATCAGTGAAAAAATTCATTAAAAATATATTACTGTATACCAGCATGTTCATAGCGCGTTTTAAGCTTGGAAATACAGCCTGGTTACAAATTTCTAAAAATTGATGAATTTGAATACTTTAACATGGCAGTTCAGTATAATTTAGCTACTTTTACCTTCTTAGCCGGTTTTAAGCTTGGAAATACAGCCAAATTACACATTCCTAAAAATTGATGAATTTGAATACTTTAACATTGCAGTTCAGTATAATTTAGCTAATTCTACCGAAATATGACAAAATCAGTGAAAAAATTCATTAAAAATATATTACTGTATACCAGCATGTTCATAGCGCGTTTTAAGCTTGGAAATACAGCCTGGTTACAAATTTTTAAAAATTGATGAATTTGAATACTTTAACATTGCAGTTCAGTATAATTTAGCTAATTCTACCTAAATATGACAAAACCAGTAAAAAAATTCATTTAAAATATAGTATTGTACACCAGCATATTCAAAGCTTGTTTTAAGCTTGGAAATACAGCCAGGTGACAAATTCATAAAAATTGATGAATTTAAATACTTTAACATTGCAGTTCAGTACAATTTAGCTAATTTCTCAAATATACTTTATTATAAAATATTGATACAATTATAGTGTGAAAGTACAATATGATAAGATTACAATGTAAATATGATTAAAGAGTACACATTTATGCAAAATAAAAAGTTCAATATTACCTAACAGCAAATACATGCTAATTCTACCGAAATTTGACAAAATCAGTGAAAAAATTCATTAAAAATATATTACTGTATACCAGTATGTTCATAGCGCGTTTTAAGCTTGGAAATACAGCCTGGTTACAAATTTTTAAAAATTGATGAATTTGAATACTTTAACATTGCAGTTCAGTATAATTTAGCTAATTTTACCTAAATATGACAAAACCAGTAAAAAAATTCATTCAAAATATAGTACTGTACACCAGCATGTTCATAGCTTGTTTTAAGCTTGGAAATACAGCCAGGTTACACATTCCTAAAAATTGATGAATTTGAATACTTTAACATTGCAGTTCAGTATAATTTAGCTAATTCTACCGAAATATGACAAAACCAGTAAAAAAATTCATTTAAAATATAGTATTGTACACCAGCATATTCAAAGCTTGTTTTAAGCTTGGAAATACAGCCTGGTTACAAATTTTTAAAAATTGATGAATTTGAATACTTTAACATTGCAGTTCAGTATAATTTAGCTAATTCTACCGAAATATGACAAAATCAGTGAAAAAATTCATTAAAAATATATTACTGTATACCAGCATGTTCATAGCGCGTTTTAAGCTTGGAAATACAGCCTGGTTACAAATTTTTAAAAATTGATGAATTTGAATACTTTAACATTGCAGTTCAGTATAATTTAGCTAATTCTACCTAAATATGACAAAACCAGTAAAAAAATTCATTTAAAATATAGTATTGTACACCAGCATATTCAAAGCTTGTTTTAAGCTTGGAAATACAGCCAGGTGACAAATTCATAAAAATTGATGAATTTAAATACTTTAACATTGCAGTTCAGTACAATTTAGCTAATTTCTCAAATATACTTTATTATAAAATATTGATACATATTATAGTGTGAAAGTACAATATGATAAGGTTACAATGTAAATATGATTAAAGAGTACACATTTATGCAAAATAAAAAAGTTCAATATTACCTAACAGCAAATATCATGCTGATGAAAAGTTTTTTGTTACTCTTGACAAAATCAGTGAAAAAATTCATTAAAAATATAGTACTGTATACCAATATGTTCATAGCGCGTTTTAAGCTTGGAAATACAGCCTGGTTACAAATTTTTAAAAATTGATGAATTTGAATACTTTAACATTGCAGTTCAGTATAATTTAGCTAATTTTACCTAAATATGACAAAACCAGTAAAAAAATTGATTCAAAATATAGTACTGTACACCAGCATGTTCTTAGCGGGTTTTAAGCTAGGAAATACAGCCAAATTACACATTCCTAAAAATTGATGAATTTGAATACTTTAACATTGCAGTTCAGTATAATTTAGCTAATTCTACCGAAATATGACAAAATCAGTGAAAAAATTCATTAAAAATATATTACTGTATACCAGCATGTTCATAGCTCGTTTTAAGCTTGGAAATACAGCCTGGTTACAAATTTTTAAAAATTGATGAATTTGAATACTTTAACATTGCAGTTCAGTATAATTTAGCTAATTTTACCTAAATATGACAAAACCAGTAAAAAAATTCATTTAAAATATAGTATTGTACACCAGCATATTCAAAGCTTGTTTTAAGCTTGGAAATACAGCCAGGTGACAAATCCATAAAAATTGATGAATTTGAATACTTTAACATTGCAGTTCAGTATAATTTAGCTAATTCTACCGAAATATGACAAAATCAGTGAAAAAATTCATTAAAAATATATTACTGTATACCAGCATGTTCATAGCGCGTTTTAAGCTTGGAAATACAGCCTGGTTACAAATTTTTAAAAATTGATGAATTTGAATACTTTAACATTGCAGTTCAGTATAATTTAGCTAATTCTACCTAAATATGACAAAACCAGTAAAAAAATTCATTTAAAATATAGTATTGTACACCAGCATATTCAAAGCTTGTTTTAAGCTTGGAAATACAGCAACGTGAGGAATTCATAAAAATTGATGAATTTGAAAACATTAATATTGCAGTTCAGTATAAATTAGCTAATTTTACCTAAATATGACAAAACCAGTAAAAAAATTCATTTAAAATATAGTATTGTACACCAGCATATTCAAAGCTTGTTTTAAGCTTGGAAATACAGCCAGGTGACAAATTTATAAAAATTGATGAATTTGAATACTTTAACATTGCAGTTCAGTATAATTTAGCTAATTCTACCGAAATATGACAAAATCAGTGAAAAAATTCATTAAAAATATATTCCTGTATACCAGCATGTTTATAGCGCGTTTAAAGCTTGGAAATACAGCCTGGTTACAAATTTTTAAAAATTGATGAATTTGAATACTTTAACATTGCAGTTCAGTATAATTTAGCTAATTCTATTTAAATATGACAAAACCAGTAAAAAAATTCATTTAAAATATAGTATTGTACACCAGCATATTCAAAGCTTGTTTTAAGCTTGGAAATACAGCCAGGTGACAAATTCATAAAAATTGATGCATTTGAATACTTCAACATGGCAGTTCAGTATAATGTATCTAATTCTACCTAAATATGACAAAATCAACAAAAAAATTGATTCAAAATATAGTATTGTACACTAGCTTGTTCAAAGCTTGTTTTAAGCTTGGAAATACAGCCAGGTTACAAATTTTTAAAAATTGATGAATTTGAATACTTTAACATTGCAGTTCAGTATAATTTAGCTAATTTTACCTAAATATGACAAAACCAGTAAAAAAATTCATTCAAAATATAGTACTGTACACCAGCATGGTCTTAGCGGGTTTTAAGCTTGGAAATACAGCCAAATTACACATTCCTAAAAATTGATGAATTTGAATACTTTAACATTGCAGTTCAGTATAATTTAGCTAATTCTACCGAAATATGACAAAATCAGTGAAAAAATTCATTAAAAATATATTACTGTATACCAGCATGTTCATAGCGCGTTTTAAGCTTGGAAATGAAGCCTGGTTACAAATTTTTAAAAATTGATGATTTTGAATACTTTAACATTGCAGTTCAGTATAATTTAGCTAATTCTACCTAAATATGACAAAACCAGTAAAAAAATTCATTTAAAATATAGTATTGTACACCAGCATATTCAAAGCTTGTTTTAAGCTTGGAAATACAGCCAGGTGACAAATTAATAAAAATTGATGAATTTAAATACTTTAACATTGCAGTTCAGTATAATTTAGCTAATTCTACCGAAATATGACAAAATCAGTGAAAAAATTCATTAAAAATATATTACTGTATACCAGCATGTTCATAGCGCGTTTTAAGCTTGGAAATACAGCCTGGTTACAAATTTTTAAAAATTGATGAATTTGAATACTTTAACATTGCAGTTCAGTATAATTTAGCTAATTCTACCTAAATATGACAAAATCAGTGAAAAAATTCATTTAAAATATAGTATTGTACACCAGCATATTCAAAGCTTGTTTTAAGCTTGGAAATACAGCCACGTGACAAATTCATAAAAATTGATGAATTTAAATACTTTAACATTGCAGTTCAGTATAATTTAGCTAATTCTACCGAAATATGACAAAATCAGTGAAAAAATTCATTTAAAATATAGTACTGTACACCAGCATATTCATAGCTTGTTTTAAGCTTGGAAATACAGCCAGGTGACAAATTCATAAAAATTGATGAATTTAAATACTTTAACATTGCAGTTCAGTATAATTTAGCTAATTTTACCTAAATATGACAAAACCAGTAAAAAAATTCATTTAAAATATAGTATTGTACACCAGCATATTCAAAGCTTGTTTTAAGCTTGGAAATACAGCCAGGTGACAAATTAATAAAAATTGATGAATTTGAATACTTTAACATTGCAGTTCAGTATAATTTAGCTAATTCTACCTAAATATGACAAAATCAACGAAAAAATTCATTCAAAATATAGTATTGTACACTAACTTGTTCATAGCTCGTTTTAAGCTTGGAAATACAGCCTGGTTACAAATTTTTAAAAATTGATGAATTTGAATACTTTAACATTGCAGTTCAGTATAATTTAGCTAATTTTACCTAAATATGACAAAATCAGTGAAAAAATTCATTAAAAATATATTACTGTATACCAGCATGTTCATAGCGCGTTTTAAGCTTGGAAATATAGCCTGGTTACAAATTTTTAAAAATTGATGAATTTGAATACTTTAACATTGCAGTTCAGTATAATTTAGCTAATTCTACCTAAATATGACAAAACCAGTAAAAAAATTCATTTAAAATATAGTATTGTACACCAGCATATTCAAAGCTTGTTTTAAGCTTGGAAATACAGCCAGGTGACAAATTCATAAAAATTGATGAATTTAAATACTTTAACATTGCAGTTCAGTATAATTTAGCTAATTTTACCTAAATATGACAAAACCAGTAAAAAAATTCATTCAAAATATAGTACTGTACACCAGCATATTCTTAGCTTGTTTTAAGCTTGGAAATACAGCCAGGTGACAAATTAATAAAAATTGATGAATTTGAATACTTTAACATTGCAGTTCAGTATAATTTAGCTAATTCTACCGAAATATGACAAAATCAGTGAAAAAATTCATTAAAAATATATTACTGTATACCAGCATGTTCATAGCGCGTTTTAAGCTTGGAAATACAGCCTGGTTACAAATTTTTAAAAATTGATGAATTTGAATACTTTAACATTGTAGTTCAGTATAATTTAGCTAATTCTACCTAAATATGACAAAACCAGTAAAAAAATTCATTTAAAATATAGTATTGTACACCAGCATATTCAAAGCTTGTTTTAAGCTTGGAAATACAGCCAGGTGACAAATTAATAAAAATTGATGAATTTGAATACTTTAACATTGCAGTTCAGTATAATTTAGCTAATTCTACCGAAATATGACAAAATCAGTGAAAAAATTCATTAAAAATATATTACTGTATACCAGCATGTTCATAGCTTGTTTTAAGCTTGGAAATACAGCCAGGTTACAAATTCATAAAAATTGATGAATTTGAATACTTTAACATTGTAGTTCAGTATAATTTAGCTAATTCTACCTAAATATGACAAAACCAGTAAAAAAATTCATTTAAAATATAGTATTGTACACCAGCATATTCAAAGCTTGTTTTAAGCTTGGAAATACAGCCAGGTGACAAATTAATAAAAATTGATGAATTTAAATACTTTAACATTGCAGTTCAGTATAATTTAGCTAATTCTACCAAAATATGACAAAATCAGTGAAAAAATTCATTAAAAATATATTACTGTATACCAGCATGTTCATAGCGCGTTTTAAGCTTGGAAATACAGCCTGGTTACAAATTTTTAAAAATTGATGAATTTGAATACTTTAACATGGCAGTTCAGTATAATTTAGCTACTTTTACCTTCTTAGCCGGTTTTAAGCTTGGAAATACAGCCTGGTTACAAATTCCTAAAAATTGATGAATTTGAATACTTTAACATTGCAGTTCAGTATAATTTAGCTAATTCTACCGAAATATGACAAAATCAGTGAAAAAATTCATTAAAAATATATTCCTGTATACCAGCATGTTCATAGCGCGTTTTAAGCTTGGAAATGAAGCCTGGTTACAAATTTTTAAAAATTGATGAATTTGAATACTTTAACATTGCAGTTCAGTATAATTTAGCTAATTCTACCTAAATATGACAAAACCAGTAAAAAAATTCATTTAAAATATAGTATTGTACACCAGCATATTCAAAGCTTGTTTTAAGCTTGGAAATACAGCCAGGTGACAAATTCATAAAAATTGATGAATTTAAATACTTTAACATTGCAGTTCAGTATAATTTAGCTAATTCTACCAAATATACTTTAAAATGATACAATATAATACAATATGTAGTTCTGTAGTTAAGGTCTTTTGCAAAATAAAAAAGTTAATATTCTAACGCATTTGTGTGAAATTTTTTGTTATTTGACAAAATCAGTGAAAAAATTCATTAAAAATATAGTACTGTATACCAGTATGTTCATAGCGCGTTTTAAGCTTGGAAATACAGCCTGGTTACAAATTTTTAAAAATTGATGAATTTGAATACTTTAACATTGCAGTTCAGTATAATTTAGCTAATTTTACCTAAATATGACAAAACCAGTAAAAAAATTGATTCAAAATATAGTACTGTACAACAGCATGTTCTTAGCGGGTTTTAAGCTTGGAAATACAGCCAAATTACACATTCCTAAAAATTGATGAATTTGAATACTTTAACATTGCAGTTCAGTATAATTTAGCTAATTCTACCGAAATATGACAAAATCAGTGAAAAAATTCATTAAAAATATAGTACTGTATACCAGCATGTTCATAGCGCGTTTTAAGCTTGGAAATACAGCCTGGTTACAAATTTTTAAAAATTGATGAATTTGAATACTTTAACATTGCAGTTCAGTATAATTTAGCTAATTCTACCTAAATATGACAAAACCAGTAAAAAAATTCATTTAAAATATAGTATTGTACACCAGCATATTCAAAGCTTGTTTTAAGCTTGGAAATACAGCCAGGTGACAAATTCATAAAAATTGATGAATTTAAATACTTTAACATTGCAGTTCAGTATAATTTAGCTAATTTCTCAAATATACTTTATTATAAAATATTGATACAATTATAGTGTGAAAGTACAATATGATAAGGTTACAATGTAAATATGATTAAAGAGTACACATTTATGCAAAATAAAAAAGTTCAATATTACCTAACAGCAAATATCATGCTGATGAAAAGTTTTTTGTCTACCGAAATATGACAAAATCAGTGAAAAAATTCATTAAAAATATATTACTGTATACCAGCATGTTCATAGCGCGTTTTAAGCTTGGAAATACAGCCTGGTTACAAATTTTTAAAAATTGATGAATTTGAATACTTTAACATTGCAGTTCAGTATAATTTAGCTAATTTTACCTAAATATGACAAAACCAGTAAAAAAATTCATTCAAAATATAGTACTGTACACCAGCATGGTCTTAGCGGGTTTTAAGCTAGGAAATACAGCCAAATTACACATTCCTAAAAATTGATGAATTTGAATACTTTAACATTGCAGTTCAGTATAATTTAGCTAATTCTACCGAAATATGACAAAATCAGTGAAAAAATTCATTAAAAATATATTACTGTATACCAGCATGTTCATAGCTCGTTTTAAGCTTGGAAATACAGCATGGTTACAAATTTTTAAAAATTGATGAATTTGAATACTTTAACATTGCAGTTCAGTATAATTTAGCTAATTTTACCTAAATATGACAGAACCAGTAAAAATATTCATTTAAAATATAGTATTGTACACCAGCGTATTCAAAGCTTGTTTTAAGCTTGGAAATACAACCAGGTGACAAATCCATAAAAATTGATGAATTTGAATACTTTAACATTGCAGTTCAGTATAATTTAGCTAATTCTACCGAAATATGACAAAATCAGTGAAAAAATTCATTAGAAATATAGTATTGTACACTAGCTTGTTCATAGCTCGTTTTAAGCTTGGAAATACAGCCAGGTTACAAATTTCTAAAAATTGATGAATTTGAATATTTTAACATTGCAGTGCAGTATAATTTAGCTAATTCTACCTAAATATGACAAAACCAGTAAAAAAATTCATTTAAAATATAGTATTGTACACCAGCATATTCAAAGCTTGTTTTAGCTTGGAAATACAGCAACGTGAGGAATTCATAAAAATTGATGAATTTGAAAACATTAATATTGCAGTTCAGTATAAATTAGCTAATTTTACCTAAATATGACAAAACCAGTAAAAAAATTCATTTAAAAGATAGTATTGTATACCAGCGTATTCAAAGCTTGTTTTAAGCTTGGAAATACAGGCAGGTGACAAATTTATAAAAATTGATGAATTTAAATACTTTAACATTGCAGTTTAGTATAACTTAGCTAATTCCACCGAAATATGACAAAATCAGTGAAAAAATTCATTAAAAATATATTCCTGTATACAAGCATGTTTATAGCGCGTTTAAAGCTTGGAAATACAGCCTGGTTACAAATTTTTAGAAATAGATGAATGTGAATACTTTAACATTGCAGTTCAGTATAATTTAGCTAATTCTATTTAAATATGACAAAAGCAGTAAAAAAATTCATTTAAAATATAGTATTGTACACCAGCATATTCAAAGCTTGTTTTACGCTTGCAAATAAAGCCAGGTGACAAATTCACAAAAATAGATGCATTTGAATACTTCAACATGGCAGTTCAGTATAATGTATCTAATTCTACCTAAATATGACAAAATCAACAAAAAAATTGATTCAAAATATAGTATTGTACACTAGCTTGTTCAAAGCTTGTTTTAAGCTTGGAAATACAGCCTGGTTACAAATTTCTAAAAATTGATGAATTTGAATACTTTAACATTGCAGTTCAGTATAATTTAGCTACTTTTACCTAAGTATGACAAAACCAGTAAAAAAATTTATTCAAAATATAGTACTGTACACCAGCATGTTCTTAGCAGGTTTTAAGCTTGAAAAAACAGACAAATTACACCTTCCTAAAAATTGATGAATTTGAATACTTTAACATTGCAGTTCAGTATAATTTAGCTAATTCTACCGAAATATGACAAAATCAGTGAAAAAATTCATTAAAAATATATTACTGTATACCAGCATGTTCATAGCGCGTTTTAAGCTTGTAAATACAGCCTGGTTACCAATTTTTAAAAATTGATGATTTTGAATACTTTAACATTGCACTTCAGTATAATTTAGCTAATTCTACCTACATATTACAAAACCAGTAAAAAAATTCATTTATAATATAGTATTCTACACTAGCTTGTTCAAAGCTTGTTTTAAGCTTGGAAACACAGCCAGGTGACAAATTCATAAAAATTGATGAATTTAAATACTTTAACATTGCAGTTCAGTATAATTTAGCTAATTCTACCGATATATGACAAAATCAATGAAAACATTCATTAAAAATATATTACTGTATACCAGCATGTTCATAGCGCGTATTAAGCTCGGAAATACAGCCTGGTTACAAATTTTTAAAAATTGATGAATTTAATACTTTAACACTGCAGTTCAGAATAATTTACCTAATTCTGTCTAAATATGACAAAATCAGCGGATCAATTCATTCAAAATATACTATTGTACACCAGCATATTCAAAGCTTATTTTAAGCTTGCAAATACATCACGTGAGAAATTCATAAAAATTGATAAATTTAAAAACTTTAACATTGCAGTTCAGTATAATTTATCTAATTCTACCGAAATATGACAAAATCAGTGAAAAAATGTATTTAAAGTATAGTATTGTACACCAGCATATTCAAAGCTTGTTTTAAGCTTGGAAATACAGCCAGGTGACAAATTCATAAAAATTGATGAATTTAAATACTTTAACATTGTAGTTCAGTATAATTTAGATAATTTTACCTAAATATGACAAAACCAGTAAAAAAATTCATTTAAAATATAATATTGTACACCAGCATATTCAAAGCTTGTTTTAAGCTTGGAAATACAGCCAGGTGACAAATTCATAAAAATTGATGCATTTGAATATTTCAACATGGCAGTTCAGTATAATTTATCTAATTCTACCTAAATATTTCAAAATCAACAAAAAAATTGATTCAAAATATAGTATTGTACACTAACTTGTTCATAGCTCGTTTTAGACTTGGAAATACAGCATGGTTACAAATTTTTAAAAATTGATGAATTTGAATACTTTAACATTGCAGTTCAGTATAATTTAGCTAATTTTACCTAAATATGACAAAATCAGTGAAAAAATTCATTAAAAATATATTACTGTATACCAGCATGTTCATAGCGCGTTTTAAGCTTGGAAATATAGCCTGGTTACAAATTTTTAGACATTGATGAATTTGAATACTTTAACATTGCAGTTCAGTATAATTTAGCTAATTCTACCTAAATATGACAAAACCAGTAAAAAAATTCATTTAAAGTATAGTATTGTACACCAGCATATTCAAAGCTTGTTTTAAGCTTGGAAATACAGCCAGGTGACAAATTCATAAAAATTGATGAATTTAAATACTTTAACATTGCAGTTCAGTACAATTTAGCTAATTTCTCAAATATACTTTATTATAAAATATTGATACATATTATAGTGTGAAAGTACAATATGATAAGGTTACAATGTAAATATCATTAAAGAGTACACATTTATGCAAAATAAAAAAGTTCAATATTACCTAACAGCAAATATCATGCTGATGAAAAGTTTTTTGTTACTCTTGACAAAATCAGTGAAAAAATTCATTAAAAATATAGTACTGTATACCAGTATGTTCATAGCGCGTTTTAAGCTTGGAAATACAGCCTGGTTACAAATTTTTAAAAATTGATGAATTTGAATACTTTAACATTGCAGTTCAGTATAATTTAGCTAATTTTACCTAAATATGACAAAACCAGTAAAAAAATTCATTTAAAATATAGTATTGTACACCAGCATATTCAAAGCTTGTTTTAAGCTTGGAAATACAACCAGGTGACAAATTCATAAAAATTGATGAATTTAAATACTTTAACATTGCAGTTCAGTATAATTTAGCTAATTCTACCAAAATATGACAAAATCAGTGAAAAAATTCATTAAAAATATATTACTGTATACCAGTATGTTCATAGCGTGTTTTAAGCTTGGAAATACAGCCTGGTTACAAATTTCTAAAAATTGTTAAATTTGAATACTTTAACATTGCAGTTCAGTATAATTTCGCTAATCTAACCTAAATATGACAAAACCAGTAATAAAATTCATTTAAAATATAGTATTGTACACCAGCATGTTCTTAGCGGGTTTTAAGCTTGGAAATACAGACAATTTACACCTTCCTAAAAATTGATGAATTTTAATACTTTAACATTGCAGTTCAGTATAATTTAGCTAATTCTATCGAAATATGACCAAATCAGTGAAAAAATTCATTAAAAATATATTACTGTATACCAGCATGTTCATAGCGCGTTTTAAGCTTGGCAACACAGCAAGGTGACAAATTCATAAAAATTGATGAATTTAAATACTTTAACATTGCAGTTCAGTATAATTTAGCTAATTCTACCGAAATATGACAAAATCAATGAAAACATTCATTAAAAATATATTACTGTATACCAGCATGTTCATAGAGCGTTTTAAGCTCGGTAATACAGCCTGGTTACAAATTTTTAAAAATTGATGAATTTGAATACTTTAACATTGCAGTTCAGTATAATTTACCTAATTCTGTCTAAATATGACAAAATCAGTGAAGCAATTTATTCAAAATATACTATTGTACATCCGCATGTTCAAAACTCGTTTTAAGGTTGGAAATACAGCCAGGTTACAAATTCGTAAAAATTGATGAATTTGAATACTTTATCATTGCAGTTCAGTATAATTTAGCTAATTTTATTTAAATATGACAAAATCAGTGAAAAAATTCATTAAAAATATATTACTGTATACCAGCATGTTCATAGCGCGTTTTAAGCTTGGAAATATAGCCTGGCTACAAATTTTTAGACATTGATGAATTTGAATACTTTAACATTGCAGTTAAGTATAATTTAGCTAATTCTACCTAAATATGACAAAACCAGTAAAAAAATTTATTTAAAGTATAGTATTGTACACCAGCATATTCAAAGCTTGTTTTAAGCTTGGAAATACAGCCAGGTGACAAATTCATAAAAATTGATGAATTTAAATACTTTAACATTGCAGTTCAGTACAATTTAGCTAATTTCTCAAATATACTTTATTATAAAATATTGATACATATTATAGTGTGAAAGTACAATATGATAAGGTTACAATGTAAATATGATTAAAGAGTACACATTTATGCAAAATAAAAAAGTTCAATATTACCTAACAGCAAATATCATGCTGATGAAAATTTTTTGTTACTCTTGACAAAATCAGTGAAAAAATTCATTAAAAATAAAGTACTGTATACCAGTATGTTCATAGCGCGTTTTAAGCTTGGAAATACAGCCTGGTTACAAATTTTTAAAAATTGATGAATTTGAATACTTTAACATTGCAGTTCAGTATAATTTAGCTAATTTTACCTAAATATGACAGAACCAGTAAAAATATTCATTTAAAATATAGTATTGTACACCAGCGTATTCAAAGCTTGTTTTAAGCTTGGAAATACAACCAGGTGACAAATTCATAAAAATTGATGAATTTAAATACTTTAACATTGCAGTTCAGTATAATTTAGCTAATTCTACCAAAATATGACAAAATTAGTGAAAAAATTCATTAAAAATATATTACTGTGTACCAGTATGTTCATAGCGTGTTTTAAGCTTGGAAATACAGCCTGGTTACAAATTTCTAAAAATTGTTAAATTTGAATACTTTAACATTGCAGTTCAGTATAATTTCGCTAATCTAACCTAAATATGACAAAACCAGTAAAAAAATTCATTTAAAATATAGTATTGTACACCAGCATGTTCTTAGCGGGTTTTAAGCTTGGAAATACAGACAATTTACACCTTCCTAAAAATTGATGAATTTGAATACTTTAACATTGCAGTTCAGTATAATTTAGCTAATTCTATCGAAATATGACCAAATCAGTGAAAAAATTCATTAAAAATATATTACTGTATACCAGCATGTTCATAGCGCGTTTTAAGCTTGGAAATACAGCAAGGTGACAAATTCATAAAAATTGATGAATTTAAATACTTTAACATTGCAGTTCAGTATAATTTAGCTAATTCTACCGAAATATGACAAAATCAGTGAAAAAATTCATTAAAAATATATTACTGTATACCAGCATGTTCATAGAGCGTTTTAAGCTTGGAAATACAGCCTGGTTACAAATTTTTAAAAATTGATGAATTTGAATACTTTAACATTGCAGTTCAGTATAATTTACCTAATTCTGTCTAAATATGACAAAATCAGTGAAGCAATTTATTCAAAATATACTATTGTACATCCGAATGTTCAAAACTCGTTTTAAGGTTGGAAATACAGCCAGGTTACAAATTCGTAAAAATTGATGAGTTTGAATACTTTATCATTGCAGTTCAGTATAATTTAGCTAATTTTACCGATATATGACAAAATCAGTGAAAAAAATCATTAAAAATATATTACTGTATACCAGCTGTTCATAGCTCGTTTTAAGCTTGCAAATACAGCCAGGTGACAAATTCATAAAAATTGATGCATTTGAATATTTCAACATGGCAGTTCAGTATAATTTATCTAATTCTACCTAAATATTTCAAAATCAACAAAAAAATTGATTCAAAATATAGTATTGTACACTAACTTGTTCATAGCTCGTTTTAGACTTGGAAATACAGCATGGTTACAAATTTTTAAAAATTGATGAATTTGAATACTTTAACATTGCAGTTCAGTATAATTTAGCTAATTTTACCTAAATATGACAAAATCAGTGAAAAAATTCATTAAAAATATATTACTGTATACCAGCATGTTCATAGCGCGTTTTAAGCTTGGAAATGAAGCCTGGTTACAAATTTTTAAACATTGATGAATTTGAATACTTTAACATTGCAGTTCAGTATAATTTAGCTAATTCTACCTAAATATGACAAAACCAGTAAAAAAATTCATTTAAAATATAGTATTGTACACCAGCATATTCAAAGCTTGTTTTAAGCTTGGAAATACAGCCAGGTGACAAATTCATAAAAATTGATGAATTTAAATACTTTAACATTGCAGTTCAGTACAATTTAGCTAATTTCTCAAATATACTTTATTATAAAATATTGATACAATTATAGTGTGAAAGTACAATATGATAAGGTTACAATGTAAATATGATTAAAGAGTACACATTTATGCAAAATAAAAAAGTTCAATATTACCTAACAGCAAATATCATGCTGATGAATACTAATTCTACCGAAATATGACAAAATCAGTGAAAAAATTCATTAAAAATATATTACTGTATACCAGTATGTTCATAGCGCGTTTTAAGCTTGGAAATGAAGCCTGGTTACAAATTTTTAAAAATTGATGAATTTGAATACTTTAACATTGCAGTTCAGTATAATTTAGCTAATTTTACCTAAATATGACAAAACCAGTAAAAAAATTCATTTAAAATATAGTATTGTACACCAGCATATTCAAAGCTTGTTTTAAGCTTGGAAATACAGCCAGGTGACAAATTAATAAAAATTGATGAATTTGAATACTTTAACATTGCAGTTCAGTATAATTTAGCTAATTCTACCGAAATATGACAAAATCAGTGAAAAAATTCATTAAAAATATATTACTGTATACCAGCATGTTCATAGCGCGTTTTAAGCTTGGAAATACAGCCTGGTTACAAATTTTTAAAAATTGATGAATTTGAATACTTTAACATTGCAGTTCAGTATAATTTAGCTAATTTTACCTAAATATGACAAAACCAGTAAAAAAATTCATTTAAAATATAGTATTGTACACCAGCATATTCTTAGCTTGTTTTAAGCTTGGAAATACAGCCAGGTGACAAATTAATAAAAATTGATGAATTTGAATACTTTAACATTGCAGTTCAGTATAATTTAGCTAATTCTACCGAAATATGACAAAATCAGTGAAAAAATTCATTAAAAATATATTACTGTATACCAGCATGTTCATAGCGCGTTTTAAGCTTGGAAATACAGCAAGGTGACAAATTCATAAAAATTGATGAATTTAAATACTTTAACATTGCAGTTCAGTATAATTTAGCTAATTCTACCGAAATATGACAAAATCAGTGAAAAAATTCATTAAAAATATATTACTGTATACCAGCATGTTCATAGCGCGTTTTAAGCTTGGAAATACAGCCTGGTTACAAATTTTTAAAAATTGATGAATTTGAATACTTTAACATTGCAGTTCAGTATAATTTACCTAATTCTGTCTAAATATGACAAAATCAGCGAAGCAATTTATTCAAAATATACTATTGTACATCCGCATGTTCAAAACTCGTTTTAAGGTTGGAAATACAGCCAGGTTACAAATTCGTAAAAATTGATGAATTTGAATACTTTAACATTGCAGTTCAGTATAATTTAGCTAATTCTACCGAAATATGACAAAATCAGTGAAAAAATTCATTAAAAATATATTACTGTATACCAGCATGTTCATAGCGCGTTTTAAGCTTGGAAATACAGCCTGGTTACAAATTTTTAAAAATTGATGAATTTGAATACTTTAACATTGCAGTTCAGTATAATTTAGCTAATTCTACCTAAATATGACAAAACCAGTAAAAAAATTCATTTAAAATATAGTATTGTACACCAGCATATTCAAAGCTTGTTTTAAGCTTGGAAATACAGCCAGGTGACAAATTCATAAAAATTGATGAATTTAAATACTTTAACATTGCAGTTCAGTATAATTTAGCTAATTTCTCAAATATACTTTATTATAAGATATTGATACAATTATAGTGTGAAACACTATGTAGGTTCATGTAAATTGTTAAGGTATTTATGCAAATAGAATTCAATATTTAACAGCTTCTGTGATGAAAATTTTTTACGATCTTGACAAAATCAGTGAAAAAATTCATTAAAAATATATTACTGTATACCAGCATGTTCATAGCGCGTTTTAAGCTTGGAAATACAGCCTGGTTACAAATTTTTAAAAATTGATGAATTTGAATACTTTAACATTGCAGTTCAGTATAATTTAGCTAATTTTACCTAAATATGACAAAACCAGTAAAAAAATTCATTTAAAATATAGTATTGTACACCAGCATATTCAAAGCTTGTTTTAAGCTTGGAAATACAGCCAGGTTACACATTCCTAAAAATTGATGAATTTGAATACTTTAACATTGCAGTTCAGTATAATTTAGCTAATTCTACCGAAATATGACAAAATCAGTGAAAAAATTCATTAAAAATATATTATTGTATACCAGCATGTTCATAGCGCGTTTTAAGCTTGGAAATACAGCCTGGTTACAAATTTTTAAAAATTGATGAATTTGAATACTTTAACATTGCAGTTCAGTATAATTTAGCTAATTCTACCTAAATATGACAAAACCAGTAAAAAAATTCATTTAAAATATAGTATTGTACACCAGCATGTTCTTAGCTTGTTTTAAGCTTGGAAATACAGCCAAATTACACATTCCTAAAAATTGATGAATTTGAATACTTTAACATTGCAGTTCAGTATAATTTAGCTAATTCTACCTAAATATGACAAAATCAGTGAAAAAATTCATTAAAAATATAGTATTGTACACCAGCATGTTCATAGCGCGTTTTAAGCTTGGAAATACAGCCTGGTTACAAATTTTTAAAAATTGATGAATTTGAATACTTTAACATTGCAGTTCAGTATAATTTAGCTAATTCTACCGAAATATGACAAAATCAGTGAAAAAATTCATTAAAAATATATTACTGTATACCAGCATGTTCATAGAGCGTTTTAAGCTTGGAAATGAAGCCTGGTTACAAATTTTTAAAAATTGATGAATTTGAATACTTTAACATTGCAGTTCAGTATAATTTAGCTAATTCTACCTAAATATGACAAAATCAGTGAAAAAATTCATTCAAAATATAGTATTGTACACCAGCATGTTCAAGCGCTCGTTTTAAGCTTGGAAATACAGCCAGGTTACAAATTTTTAAAAATTGATGAATTTGAATACTTTAACATTGCAGTTCAGTATAATTTAGCTAATTCTACCGAAATATGACAAAATCAGTGAAAAAATTCATTCAAAATATATTACTGTATACCAGCATGTTCATAGCGCGTTTTAAGCTTGGAAATACAGCCTGGTTACAAATTTTTAAAAATTGATGAATTTGAATACTTCAACATTGCAGTTCAGTATAATTTAGCTAATTTTACCTAAATATGACAAAATCAACGAAAAAATTCATTCAAAATATAGTATTGTACACCAGCTTGTTCATAGCTCGTTTTAAGCTTGGAAATACAGCATGGTTACAAATTTTTAAAAATTGATGAATTTGAATACTTTAACATTGCAGTTCAGTATAATTTAGCTAATTCTACCTAAATATGACAAAATCAGTGAAAAAATTCATTAAAAATATATTACTGTATACCAGCATGTTCATAGCGCGTTTTAAGCTTGGAAATACAGCCTGGTTACAAATTTTTAAAAATTGATGAATTTGAATACTTTAACATTGCAGTTCAGTATAATTTAGCTAATTCTACCTAAATATGACAAAACCAGTAAAAAAATTCATTCAAAATATAGTATTGTACACCAGCATATTCAAAGCTTGTTTTAAGCTTGGAAATACAGCCAGGTTACAAATTCATAAAAATTGATGAATTTGAATACTTTAACATTGCAGTTCAGTATAATTTAGCTAATTCTACCGAAATATGACAAAATCAGCGAAAAAATTCATTCAAAATATAATATTGTACACCAGCATGTTCATATAGCGTTTTAAGCTTGAAAATACAGCCAGGTTACAAATTCCTAAAAATTGATGAATTTGAATACTTTAACATTGCAGTTCAGTATAATTTAGCTAATTCTACCTAAATATGACAAAATGAGCGAAAAAATTCATTCAAAATATAGTATTGTACACCACGTATGTTCATATCACGTTTTAAGCTTGGAAATACAGCTAGGATACAAATTTTTAAAAATTGATGAATTTGAATACTTTAACATTGCAGTTCAGTATTATTTAGCTAATTCTACCTAAATATGACAAAATCAGTGAAAAAATTCATTCAAAATATAGTATTGTACACCAGCATGTTCATAGCGCGTTTTAAGCTTGGAAATACAGCCAGGTTACAAATTCCTAAAAATTGATGAATTTGAATACTTTAACATTGCAGTTCAGTATAATTTAGCTAATTCTACCTAAATATGACAAAATCAGTGAAAAAATTCATTCAAAATATAGTATTGTACACCAGCATGTTCATATCGCGTTTTAAGCTTGGAAATACAGCCAGGTTACAAATTCCTAAAAATTGATGAATTTGAATACTTAAACATTGCAGTTCAGTATAATTTAGCTAATTCTACCTAAATATGACAAAATCAGTGAAAAAATTCATTCAAAATATAGTATTGTACACCAGCATGTTCATAGCGCGTTTTAAGCTTGGAAATACAGCCAGGATACAAATTTCTAAAAATTGATGAATTTGAATACTTTAACATTGCAGTTCAGTATAATTTAGCTAATTCTCCCTAAATATGACAAAATCAGTGAAAAAATTCATTCAAAATATAATATTGTATACCAGCATGTTCATAGCGCGTTTTAAGCTTGAAAATACAGCCAGGTTACAAATTTCTAAAAATTGATGAATTTGAATACTTTAACATTGCAGTTCAGTATAATTTAGCTAATTCTACCTAAATATGACAAAATCAGTGAAAAAATTCATTCAAAATATAATATTGTACACCAGCATGTTCATATCGCGTTTTAAGCTTGGAAATACAGCCAGGTTACAAATTCCTAAAAATTGATGAATTTGAATACTTTAACATTGCAGTTCAGTATAATTTAGCTAATTCTACCTAAATATGACAAAATCAGTGAAAAAATTCATTCAAAATATAGTATTGTACACCAGCATGTTCATATAGCGTTTTAAGCTTGGAAATACAGCCAGGTTACAAATTCCTAAAAATTGATGAATTTGAATACTTTAACATTGCAGTTCAGTATAATTTAGCTAATTCTACCTAAATATGACAAAATCAGTGAAAAAATTCATTAAAAATATATTACTGTACACCAGCATGTTCATATCGCGTTTTAAGCTTGGAAATGAAGCCTGGTTACAAATTTTTAAAAATTGATGAATTTGAATACTTTAACATTGCAGTTCAGTATAATTTAGCTAATTCTACCTAAATATGACAAAATCAGTGAAAAAATTCATTCAAAATATAGTATTGTACACCAGCATGTTCATAGCGCGTTTTAAGCTTGGAAATACAGCCAGGTTACAAATTCCTAAAAATTGATGAATTTGAATACTTTAACATTGCAGTTCAGTATAATTTAGCTAATTCTACCTAAATATGACAAAATCAGTGAAAAAATTCATTCAAAATATAGTATTGTACACCAGCATGTTCATATAGCGTTTTAAGCTTGGAAATACAGCCAGGTTACAAATTCCTAAAAATTGATGAATTTGAATACTTTAACATTGCAGTTCAGTATAATTTAGCTAATTCTACCTAAATATGACAAAATCAGTGAAAAAATTCATTCAAAATATAATATTGTACACCAGCATGTTCATATCGCGTTTTAAGCTTGGAAATACAGCCAGGTTACAAATTTCTAAAAATTGATGAATTTGAATACTTTAACATTGCAGTTCAGTATAATTTAGCTAATTCTACCTAAATATGACAAAATCAGCGAAAAAATTCATTCAAAATATAGTATTGTACACCAGCATGTTCATATCGCGTTTTAAGCTTGGAAATACAGCAAGGTTACAAATTTCTAAAAATTGATGAATTTGAATACTTTAACATTGCAGTTCAGTATAATTTAGCTAATTCTACCTAAATATGACAAAATCAGTGAAAAAATTCATTCAAAATATAATATTGTACACCAGCATGTTCATATCGCGTTTTAAGCTTGAAAATACAGCCAGGTTACAAATTTTTAAAAATTGATGAATTTGAATACTTTAACATTGCAGTTCAGTATAATTTAGCTAATTCTACCTAAATATGACAAAATCAGTGAAAAAATTCATTCAAAATATAATATTGTACACCAGCATGTTCATATCGCGTTTTAAGCTTGGAAATACAGCCAGGTTACAAATTCCTAAAAATTGATGAATTTGAATACTTTAACATTGCAGTTCAGTATAATTTAGCTAATTCTATGTAAATATGACAAAATCAGTGAAAAAATTCATTCAAAATATAGTATTGTACACCAGCCTGTTCATAGCGCGTTTTAAGCTTGGAAATACAGCCAGGTTACAAATTCCTAAAAATTGATGAATTTGAATACTTTAACATTGCAGTTCAGTATAATTTAGCTAATTCTACGTAAATATGTCAAAATCAGTGAAAAAATTCATTCAAAATATAATATTGTACACCAGCATGTTCATATCGCGTTTTAAGCTTGGAAATACAGCCAGGTTACAAATTCCTAAAAATTGATGAAATTCAATACTTTAACATTGCAGTTCAGTATAATTTAGCTAATTCTACCTAAATATGACAAAATCAGTGAAAAACTTCATTCAAAATATAATATTGTCCACCAGCCTGTTCATATAGCGTTTTAAGATTGGAAATACAGCCAGGTTACACATTTCTAAAAATTGATGAATTGGAATACTTTAACATTGCAGTTCAGTATAATTTAGCTACTTCAACCTAAATATGAGAAAATCAGCGAAAAAATTCATTCAAAATATAATATTGTACACTAGCTTCTTCTTCATATCGCATTTTAAGCTTGAAAATACAGCCAGGTTACAAATTTCTAAAAATTAATGAATTTGAATACTTTAACATTGCGGTTCAGTATAATTTAGCGAATTCTATTTAAATATGAAAAACTCAGCGAAAAAATTCATTCAAAATATAATATTGTACCACAGATGTTCATATGACGTTTTAAACTTGGAAATCATGTTATAAATTAATACAAACTGATGTATTTGAATACTTAAACATTGCAGTTCAGTATAATTTAGCGAATTCTACCTAAATATGACAAAATCAGTGAAAAAATTCATTCAAAATATAATATTGTACACCAGCCTGTTCATATAGCGTTTTCAGCTTGGAAATACAGCAATGTTGCGAATTCCTAAGAATTGATGAAATTCAATACTTTAACACTGCAGTTCAGGATAATTTAGCTAATTCTACATAAATATGACAAAATCAGTGAAAAAATTCATTCAAAATATAATATTGTACACTAGCATGTTCATATCGCATTTTAAGCTTGAAAATACAGCCAGGTTACAAATTCCTAAATACTGATGAATTTGAATACTTAAACATTGCAGTTCAGTACAATTTAGCTAATTCTACCTAAACATAACAAAATCAGTGACAAAATTCTATCAAAATATAGTATTGCACACCAGCTTGTTGATATAACGTTTTGAGCTTGGAAATACAGCAAGGTTGCAAATTCCTAAAAATTGATGAAATATAATACTTTACCATTGCAGTTCAAGATAATTTGGGTAATTCTATGTAAATATGACAAAATCAGTGAAAAAATTCATTCAAAATATAAAATTGTATATCAGCATGTTCATATGGCGTTTTAAGCTTGAAAATACAGCCAGGTTACAAATTTTTAAAAATTAATGAATTTGAATACTTTAACATTGCAGTTCAGTATAATTTAGCGAATTCTACCTAAATATGAAAAACTCAGCAAAAAATTCATTCAAAATATAATATTGTACCCCAGGATGTTCATATCACATTTTAAGCTTGGAAATCAGGTTATAAATTCCTAAAAATTGATGAATTTGAATACTTAAACATTGCACTTCAGTAGAATTTAGCTAATTCTAAATAAACATGACAAAATCAGTGAAAAAAGTCATTCAAAATATAGTATTATACACCAGCATGTTTATATAGTGTTTTAAGCTTGGAAATAAAGCCAGTTTACTAATTCCTAAATATTTATGAATTGGAATACTTTAACATTGCAGTTCAGTTTGATTTAGGGAATTCTACCTAAATATGACAAAATTAGCGAAAAAATTCATTCAAAATATAATTTGTACACTAGCTTCTTATTCATATCGCATTTTGAGCTTGAAAATACAGCCAGGTTACAAATTTCTAAAAATTGTTAAATTTGAATACTTTAACATTGCAGTTCAGTATAATTTAGCTAATCTAACCTAAATATGACAAAACCAGTAAAAAAATTCATTTAAAATATAGCATTGTACACCAGCATGTTCTTAGCGGGTGTTAAGCTTGGAAATACAGACAAATTACACCTTCCTAAAAATTGATGAATTTAAATACTTTAACATGGCAGTTCAGTATAATTTAGCTAATTCTACCGAAATATGACAAAATCAATGAAAACATTCATTAAAAATATATTACTGTATACCAGCATGTTCATAGCGCGTTTTAAGCTCGGAAATACAGCCTGGTTACAAATTTTTAAAAATTGATGAATTTTAATACTTTAACATTGCAGTTCAGTATAATTTACCTAATTCTGTCTAAATATGACAAAATCAGCGAAGCAATTCATTCAAAATATACAATTGTACATCCGCATGTTCAAAACTCGTTTTAAGGTTGGAAATACAGCAAGGTTACTAATTTGTAAAAATTGATGAATTTGAATACTTTATCATTGCAGTTCAGTAGAATTTAGCGAATTCTACCTAAATATGACAAAATCAGCGAAAAAATTTATTGAAAATATTGTGATGTACAAGAGCATGTTCTTAGCGCGTTTTAAGCTTGGAAAAACAGCCAAATTACACATTCCTAAAAATTGATGAATTTGAATACTTTAACATTGCAGTTCAGTATAATTTAGCTAATTCTACCTAAACATAACAAAATCAGTGACAAAATTCTATCAAAATATAGTATTGCACACCAGCTTGTTGATATAACGTTTTGAGCTTGGAAATACAGCAAGGTTGCAAATTCCTAAAAATTGATGAAATATAATACTTTACCATTGCAGTTCAGGATAATTTGGGTAATTCTATGTAAATATGACAAAATCAGTGAAAAAATTCATTCAAAATATAATATTGTACACTAGCATGTTCATATCGCATTTTAAGCTTGAAAATACAGCCAGGTTACAAATTCCTAAATACTGATGAATTTGAATACTTAAACATTGCAGTTCAGTACAATTTAGCTAATTCTACCTAAACATAACAAAATCAGTGACAAAATTCTATCAAAATATAGTATTGCACACCAGCTTGTTGATATAACGTTTTGAGCTTGGAAATACAGCAAGGTTGCAAATTCCTAAAAATTGATGAAATATAATACGTTACCATTGCAGTTCAGGATAATTTGGGTAATTCTATGTAAATATGACAAAATCAGTGAAAAAATTCATTCAAAATAAAAAATTGTATATCAGCATGTTCATATGGCGTTTTAAGCTTGAAAATACAGCGAGGTTACAAATTTTAAAAATTGATGAATTTGAATACTTAAACATTGCATTTCAGTATAATTTAGCGAATTCTACCTAAATGTAACTAAATCAGCGAAAAAATTCATTCAAAATATAATATTGTACACTAGCTTCTTCTACATATCACATTTTAAGCTTGAATATACCTTCAGGTTACAAATTCCTAAAAATTGATGAATTTGAATACTTTATCATTGCAGTTCTGTATCATTTAGCTAATTCTATGTAAATATGACAAAATCAGCCAAAAAATTTATTCTTAATATAGTATTGTACACCAGCCTGTTCATATAGCATTTTCAGCTTGGAAATAGAGCAATGTTGCAAATTCCTAAAAATTGATGAAATTCAATACTTCAACACTGCAGTACAGGATAATTTAGCTAATTCTATGTAAATAGTCAAAATCAGTGAAAAAATTCATTCAAAATATAATATTGTACACCAGCATGTTCATATCGTGTTTTAAGCTTGGAAATACAGCCAGGTTACAAATTTCTAAAAATTGATGAATTGGAATACTTTAACATTGCAGTTCAGTATAATTTAGCTACTTCAACCTAAATATGACAAAATCAGCGAAAAAATTCATTCAAAATATAATATTGTACACTAGCTTCTTCATATCGCATTTTAAGCTTGAAAATACAGCCAGGTTACAAATTTCTAAAAATTAATGAATTTGAATACTTTAACATTGCAGTTCAGTATAATTTAGCGAATTCTATTTAAATATGAAAAACTCAGCGAAAAAATTCATTCAAAATATAATATTGTACCACAGATGTTCATATGACGTTTTAAACTTGGAAATCATGTTATAAATTAATACAAACTGATGTATTTGAATACTTAAACATTGCAGTTCAGTATAATTTAGCGAATTCTACCTAAATATGACAAAATCAGTGAAAAAATTCATTCAAAATATAATATTGTACACCAGCATGTTCATAGCGCGTTTTAAGCTTGGAAATACAGCCAGGTTACAAATTCCTAAAAATTGATGAAATTGAATACTTTAACATTGCAGTTCAGTATAATTTAGCTAATTCTACCTAAATATGACAAAATCAGTGAAAAAATTCATTCAAAATATAATATTGTACACCAGCATGTTCATATCGCGTTTTAAGCTTGGAAATACAGCCAGGTTACAAATTCCTAAAAATTGATGAATTTGAATACTTTAACATTGCAGTTCAGTATAATTTAGCTAATTCTACCTAAATATGACAAAATCAGTGAAAAAATTATTCAAAATATAGTATTGCACACCAGCATGCTCATATTGCGTTTTAAGCTTGAAAATACAGCCAGGTTACAAATTCCTAAAAATTGATGAAATTTGAATACTTTAACATTGCAGTTCAGTATAATTTAGCTAATTCTACCTAAATATGACAAAATCAGTGAAAAAATTTATTCAAAATATAGTATTGTACACCAGCATGTTCATATCGCGTTTTAAGCTTGAAAATACAGCCAGGTTACAAATTCCTAAAAATTGATGAATTTGAATACTTTAACATTGCAGTTCAGTATAATTTAGCTAATTCTACCTAAATATGACAAAATCAGTGAAAAAATTCATTCAAAATATAGTATTGTACACCAGCATGTTCATATCGCATTTTAAGCTTGGAAATACAGCCAGGTTACAAATTCCTAAAAATTGATGAATTTGAATACTTTAACATTGCAGTTCAGTATAATTTAGCTAATTCTAAATAAATATGACAAAATCAGTGAAAAAATTCATTCAAAATATAGTATTGTACACCAGCATGTTCATATAGCGTTTTAAGCTTGGAAATAAAGCCAGTTTACAAATTCCTAAAAATTGATGAATTTGAATACTTTAACATTGCAGTTCAGTATAATTTAGCTAATTCTACCTAAATATGACAAAATCAGTGAAAAAATTCATTCAAAATATAATATTGTACACCAGCATGTTCATATCGCGTTTTAAGCTTGAAAATACAGCCAGGTTACAAATTTCTAAAAATTGATGAATTTGAATACTTTAACATTGCAGTTCAGTATAATTTAGCTAATTCTACCTAAATATGACAAAATCAGTGAAAAAATTCATTTAAAATATAGTATTGTACACCAGCATGTTCATAGCGCGTTTTAAGCTTGGAAATACAGCCAGGTTACAAATTTCTAAAAATTGATGAATTTGAATACTTTAACATTGCAGTTCAGTATAATTTAGCTAATTCTACCTAAATATGACAAAATCAGTAAAAAAATTCATTCAAAATATAGTATTGTACACCAGCATGTTCATAGCTTGTTTTAAGCTTGGAAATACAGCCAGGTTACAAATTTTTAAAAATTGATGAATTTGAATACTTTAACATTGCAGTTCAGTATAATTTAGCTAATTCTACCTAAATATGACAAAATCAGCGAAAAAATTCATTCAAAATATAGTATTGTACACCAGCATGTTCATAGCGCGTTTTAAGCTTGGAAATACAGCCAGGTTACAAATTTGTAAAAATTGATGAATTTGAATACTTTAACATTGCAGTTCAGTATAATTTAGCTAATTCTACCTAAATATGACAAAATCAGTGAAAAAATTCATTCAAAATATAGTATTGTACACCAGCATGTTCATAGCGCGTTTTAAGCTTGGAAATACAGCCAGGTTACAAATTCCTAAAAATTGATGAATTTGAATACTTTAACATTGCAGTTCAGTATAATTTAGCTAATTCTACCTAAATATGACAAAATCAGTGAAAAAATTCATTCAAAATATAGTATTGTACACCAGCATGTTCATAGCGCGTTTTAAGCTTGGAAATACAGCCAGGTTACAAATTCCTAAAAATTGATGAATTTGAATACTTTAACATTGCAGTTCAGTATAATTTAGCTAATTCTACCTAAATATGACAAAATCAGCAAAAAAATTCATACAAAATATAGTATTGTACACCAGCATGTTCATAGCGCGTTTTAAGCTTGGAAATACAGCCAGGTTACAAATTCCTAAAAATTGATGAATTTGAATACTTTACCATTGCAGTTCAGTATAATTTAGCTAATTCTACCTAAATATGACAAAATCAGTGAAAAAATTCATTCAAAATATAGTATTGTACACCAGCATGTTCATATCGCGTTTTAAGCTTGGAAATACAGCCAGGTTACAAATTTTTAAAAATTGATGAATTTGAATACTTTAACATTGCAGTTCAGTATAATTTAGCTAATTCTACCTAAATATGACAAAATCAGTGAAAAAATTCATTCAAAATATAGTACTGTACACCAGCATGTTCATAGCGCGTTTTAAGCTTGGAAATACAGCCTGGTTACAAATTTTTAAAAATTGATGAATTTGAATACTTAAACATTGCAGTTCAGTATAATTTAGCTAATTCTACCGAAATATGACAAAATCAGTGAAAAAATTCATTAAAAATATATTATTGTACACCAGCATGTTCATATAGCGTTTTAAGCTTGGAAATACAGCCAGGTTACAAATTCCTAAAAATTGATGAATTTGAATACTTTAACATTGCAGTTCAGTATAATTTAGCTAATTCTACCTAAATATGACAAAATCAGTGAAAAAATTCATTAAAAATATATTACTGTATACCAGCATGTTCATATCGCGTTTTAAGCTTGGAAATGAAGCCTGGTTACAAATTTTTAAAAATTGATGAATTTGAATACTTTAACATTGCAGTTCAGTATAATTTAGCTAATTCTACCTAAATATGACAAAATCAGTGAAAAAATTCATTCAAAATATATTACTGTACACCAGCATGTTCATATCGCGTTTTAAGCTTGGAAATACAGCCAGGTTACAAATTTTTAAAAATTGATGAATTTGAATACTTTAACATTGCAGTTCAGTATAATTTAGCTAATTCTACCTAAATATGACAAAATCAGTGAAAAAATTCATTCAAAATATATTACTGTATACCAGCATGTTCATATCGCGTTTTAAGCTTGGAAATGAAGCCTGGTTACAAATTTTTAAAAATTGATGAATTTGAATACTTTAACATTGCAGTTCAGTATAATTTAGCTAATTCTACCTAAATATGACAAAATCAGTGAAAAAATTCATTCAAAATATAGTATTGTACACCAGCATGTTCATAGCGCGTTTTAAGCTTGGAAATACAGCCAGGTTACAAATTTCTAAAAATTGATGAATTTGAATACTTTAACATTGCAGTTCAGTATAATTTAGCTAATTCTACCTAAATATGACAAAATCAGTGAAAAAATTCATTCAAAATATAGTATTGTACACCAGCATGTTCATATAGCGTTTTAAGCTTGGAAATACAGCCAGGTTACAAATTCCTAAAAATTGATGAATTTGAATACTTTAACATTGCAGTTCAGTATAATTTAGCTAATTCTACCTAAATATGACAAAATCAGCGAAAAAATTCATTCAAAATATAGTACTGTACACCAGCATGTTTATAGCGCGTTTTAAGCTTGGAAATACAGCCAGGTTACAAATTCCTAAAAATTGATGAATTTGAATACTTTAACATTGCAGTTCAGTATAATTTAGCTAATTCTACCTAAATATGACAAAATCAGTGAAAAAATTCATTCAAAATATAATATTGTACACCAGCATGTTCATAGCGCGTTTTAAGCTTGGAAATACAGCCAGGTTACAAATTCCTAAAAATTGATGAATTTGAATACTTTAACATTGCAGTTCAGTATAATTTAGCTAATTCTACCTAAATATGACAAAATCAGTGAAAAAATTCATTCAAAATATAGTATTGTACACCAGCATGTTCATATAGCGTTTTAAGCTTGGAAATACAGCCAGGTTACAAATTCCTAAAAATTGATGAATTTGAATACTTTAACATTGCAGTTCAGTATAATTTAGCTAATTCTACCTAAATATGACAAAATCAGTGAAAAAATTCATTCAAAATATAGTACTGTACACCAGCATGTTCATAGCGCGTTTTAAGCTTGGAAATACAGCATGGTTACAAATTTTTAAAAATTGATGAATTTGAATACTTTAACATTGCAGTTCAGTATAATTTAGCTAATTCTACCTAAATATGACAAAATCAGTGAAAAAATTCATTAAAAATATAGTATTGTACACCAGCATGTTCATAGCGCGTTTTAAGCTTGGAAATACAGCCAGGTTACAAATTCCTAAAAATTGATGAATTTGAATACTTTAACATTGCAGTTCAGTATAATTTAGCTAATTCTACCTAAATATGACAAAATCAGTAAAAAAATTCATTCAAAATATAGTACTGTACACCAGCATGTTCATAGCGCGTTTTAAGCTTGGAAATACAGCCAGGTTACAAATTTCTAAAAATTGATGAATTTGAATACTTTAACATTGCAGTTCAGTATAATTTAGCTAATTCTACCTAAATATGACAAAATCAGTAAAAAAATTCATTCAAAATATAGTACTGTACACCAGCATGTTCATAGCACGTTTTAAGCTTGGAAATACAGCCTGGTTACAAATTCCTAAAAATTGATGAATTTGAATACTTTAACATTGCAGTTCAGTATAATTTAGCTAATTCTACCTAAATATGACAAAATCAGTGAAAAAATTCATTCAAAATATAGTATTGTACACCAGCATGTTCATATAGCGTTTTAAGCTTGGAAATACAGCCAGGTTACAAATTCCTAAAAATTGATGAATTTGAATACTTTAACATTGCAGTTCAGTATAATTTAGCTAATTCTACCTAAATATGACAAAATCAGTGAAAAAATTCATTCAAAATATATTATTGTACACCAGCATGTTCATATCGCGTTTTAAGCTTGGAAATACAGCCAGGTTACAAATTTTTAAAAATTGATGAATTTGAATACTTTAACATTGCAGTTCAGTATAATTTAGCTAATTCTACCTAAATATGACAAAATCAGTGAAAAAATTCATTCAAAATATAGTACTGTACACCAGCATGTTCATAGCATGTTTTAAGCTTGGAAATACAGCCAGGTTACAAATTCCTAAAAATTGATGAATTTGAATACTTTAACATTGCAGTTCAGTATAATTTAGCTAATTCTACCTAAATATGACAAAATCAGTGAAAAAATTCATTCAAAATATAATATTGTACACCAGCATGTTCATAGCGCGTTTTAAGCTTGGAAATACAGCCAGGTTACAAATTCCTAAAAATTGATGAATTTGAATACTTTAACATTGCAGTTCAGTATAATTTAGCTAATTCTACCTAAATATGACAAAATCAGTGAAAAAATTCATTCAAAATATAGTATTGTACACCAGCATGTTCATATCGCGTTTTAAGCTTGGAAATACAGCCAGGTTACAAATTCCTAAAAATTGATGAATTTGAATACTTTAACATTGCAGTTCAGTATAATTTAGCTAATTCTACCTAAATATGACAAAATCAGTGAAAAAATTCATTCAAAATATAATATTGTACACCAGCATGTTCATAGCGCGTTTTAAGCTTGGAAATACAGCCAGGTTACAAATTCCTAAAAATTGATGAATTTGAATACTTTAACATTGCAGTTCAGTATAATTTAGCTAATTCTACCTAAATATGACAAAATCAGTGAAAAAATTCATTCAAAATATAGTATTGTACACCAGCATGTTCATAGCGCGTTTTAAGCTTGGAAATACAGCCATGTTACAAATTTCCTAAAAATTGATGAATTTGAATACTTTAACATTGCAGTTCAGTATAATTTAGCTAATTCTACCTAAATATGACAAAATCAGCGAAAAAATTCATTCAAAATATAGTATTGTACACCAGCATGTTCATAGCTTGTTTTAAGCTTGGAAATACAGCCAGGTTACAAATTCCTAAAAATTGATGAATTTGAATACTTTAACATTGCAGTTCAGTATAATTTAGCTAATTCTACCTAAATATGACAAAACCAGTAAAAAAATTCATTCAAAATATAGTACTGTACACCAGCATGTTCATAGCGCGTTTTAAGCTTGGAAATACAGCCAGGTTACAAATTTCTAAAAATTGATGAATTTGAATACTTTAACATTGCAGTTCAGTATAATTTAGCTAATTTTACCTAAATATGACAAAACCAGTAAAAAAATTCATTCAAAATATAGTACTGTACACCAGCATGTTCATAGCTTGTTTTAAGCTTGGAAATACAGCCAGGTGACAAATTCATAAAAATTGATGAATTTAAATACTTTAACATTGCAGTTCAGTATAATTTAGCTAATTCTACCGAAATATGACAAAATCAGTGAAAAAATTCATTAAAAATATATTACTGTACACCAGCATGTTCATAGCGCGTTTTAAGCTTGGAAATACAGCCAGGTTACAAATTTTTAAAAATTGATGAATTTGAATACTTTAACATTGCAGTTCAGTATAATTTAGCTAATTCTACCTAAATATGACAAAATCAGTGAAAAAATTCATTCAAAATATAGTATTGTACACCAGCATGTTCATAGCTTGTTTTAAGCTTGGAAATACAGCCAGGTTACAAATTAATAAAAATTGATGAATTTGAATACTTTAACATTGCAGTTCAGTATAATTTAGCTAATTCTACCTAAATATGACAAAACCAGTAAAAAAATTCATTTAAAATATAGTATTGTACACCAGCATATTCAAAGCTTGTTTTAAGCTTGGAAATACAGCCAGGTGACAAATTAATAAAAATTGATGAATTTGAATACTTTAACATTGCAGTTCAGTATAATTTAGCTAATTTTACCTAAATATGACAAAACCAGTAAAAAAATTCATTCAAAATATAGTACTGTACACCAGCATGTTCTTAGCGGGTTTTAAGCTTGGAAATACAGCCAAATTACACATTCCTAAAAATTGATGAATTTGAATACTTTAACATTGCAGTTCAGTATAATTTAGCTAATTCTACCGAAATATGACAAAATCAGTGAAAAAATTCATTAAAAATATATTACTGTACACCAGCATGTTCATAGCGGGTTTTAAGCTTGGAAATACAGCCAGGTTACAAATTCCTAAAAATTGATGAATTTGAATACTTTAACATTGCAGTTCAGTATAATTTAGCTAATTCTACCTAAATATGACAAAACCAGTAAAAAAATTCATTTAAAATATAGTATTGTACACCAGCATATTCAAAGCTTGTTTTAAGCTTGGAAATACAGCCAGGTGACAAATTCATAAAAATTGATGAATTTGAATACTTTAACATTGCAGTTCAGTATAATTTAGCTAATTCTACCTAAATATGACAAAACCAGTAAAAAAATTCATTCAAAATATAGTACTGTACACCAGCATGTTCATAGCGCGTTTTAAGCTTGGAAATACAGCCTGGTTACAAATTCCTAAAAATTGATGAATTTGAATACTTTAACATTGCAGTTCAGTATAATTTAGCTAATTCTACCTAAATATGACAAAATCAGTAAAAAAATTCATTCAAAATATAGTACTGTACACCAGCATGTTCATAGCGCGTTTTAAGCTTGGAAATACAGCCAGGTTACAAATTCATAAAAATTGATGAATTTGAATACTTTAACATTGCAGTTCAGTATAATTTAGCTAATTCTACCTAAATATGACAAAACCAGTAAAAAAATTCATTCAAAATATAGTATTGTACACCAGCATATTCAAAGCTTGTTTTAAGCTTGGAAATACAGCCAGGTTACAAATTCCTAAAAATTGATGAATTTGAATACTTTAACATTGCAGTTCAGTATAATTTAGCTAATTCTACCGAAATATGACAAAATCAGTGAAAAAATTCATTAAAAATATATTACTGTACACCAGCATGTTCATAGCGCGTTTTAAGCTTGGAAATACAGCCTGGTTACAAATTTTTAAAAATTGATGAATTTGAATACTTTAACATTGCAGTTCAGTATAATTTAGCTAATTCTACCTAAATATGACAAAATCAGTGAAAAAATTCATTAAAAATATAGTATTGTACACCAGCATGTTCATAGCGCGTTTTAAGCTTGGAAATACAGCCAGGTTACAAATTAATAAAAATTGATGAATTTGAATACTTTAACATTGTAGTTCAGTATAATTTAGCTAATTCTACCTAAATATGACAAAACCAGTAAAAAAATTCATTTAAAATATAGTATTGTACACCAGCATATTCAAAGCTTGTTTTAAGCTTGGAAATACAGCCAGGTGACAAATTAATAAAAATTGATGAATTTGAATACTTTAACATTGCAGTTCAGTATAATTTAGCTAATTCTACCTAAATATGACAAAACCAGTAAAAAAATTCATTTAAAATATAGTATTGTACACCAGCATATTCAAAGCTTGTTTTAAGCTTGGAAATACAGCCAGGTGACAAATTCATAAAAATTGATGAATTTGAATACTTTAACATTGCAGTTCAGTACAATTTAGCTAATTTCTCAAATATACTTTATTATAAAATATTGATACAATTATAGTGTGAAAGTACAATATGATAAGGTTACAATGTAAATATGATTAAAGAGTACACATTTATGCAAAATAAAAAAGTTCAATGATACCTAACAGCAAATATCATGCTGATGAAAAGTTTTTTGTTACTCTTGACAAAATCAGTGAAAAAATTCATTAAAAATATAGTACTGTATACCAGCATGTTCATAGCGCGTTTTAAGCTTGGAAATACAGCCTGGTTACAAATTTTTAAAAATTGATGAATTTGAATACTTTAACATTGCAGTTCAGTATAATTTAGCTAATTTTACCTAAATATTACAAAACCAGTAAAAAAATTCATTCAAAATATAGTACTGTACACCAGCATGTTCTTCGCGGGTTTTAAGCTTGGAAATACAGCCAAACTACACCTTCCTAAAAATTGATGAATTTGAATACTTTAACATTGCAGTTCAGTATAATTTAGCTAATTCTACCGAAATATGACAAAATCAGTGAAAAAATTCATTAAAAATATATTACTGTATACCAGCATGTTCATAGCGCGTTTTAAGCTTGGAAATACAGCCTGGTTACAAATTTTTAAAAATTGATGAATTTGAATACTTTAACATTGCACTTCAGTCTAATTTAGCTAATTCTACCTAAATATTACAAAAACAGTAAAATATTTCTTTTAAAATATAGTATTGTACACCAGCATATTCAAAGCTTCTTTTAAGCTTGGAAATACAACCAGGTGACAAATTCATGAAAATTGATGAATTTAAATACTTTAACATTGCAGTTGAGTATAATTTAGCTAATTCTACCGAAACATGACAAAATCAGTGAAAAAATTCATTAAAAATATATTACTGTATACCAGCATGTTCATAGCGCGTTTTAAGCTTGGAAATGAAGCCTGGTTACAAATTTTTAAAAATTGATAAATTTGAATACTTTAACATTGCAGTTCAGTATAATTTAGCTAATTTTACCTAAATATGACAAAACCAGTAAAAAAATTCATTTAAAATATAGTATTGTACACCAGCATATTCAAAGCTTGTTTTAAGCTTGGAAATACAGCCAGGTGACAAATTAATAAAAATTGATGAATTTGAATACTTTAACATTGCAGTTCAGTATAATTTAGCTAATTTTACCTAAATATGACAAAACCAGTAAAAAAATTCATTTAAAATATAGTATTGTACACCAGCATATTCAAAGCTTCTTTTAGGCTTGGAAATACAACCAGGTGACAAATTCATGAAAATTGATGAATTTAAATACTTTAACATGGCAGTTGAGTATAATTTAGCTAATTCTACCGAAATATGAGAAAATCGATGAAAAAATTCATTAGAAATAAATTACTGTATACCAGCTGTTCATAGCTCGTTTTAAGCTTGGAAATACAGCATGTTTACAAATTTTTAAAAATTGATGAATTTGAATACTTTAACATTGCAGTTCAGTATAATTTAGCTAATTTTACCTAAATATGACAAAACCAGTAAAAAAATTCATTTAAAATATAGTATTGTACACCAGCGTCTTCAAAGCTTCTTTTAGGCTTGGAAATACAACCAGGTGACAAATTCATGAATATTGATGTATTTAAATACTTTAACATTGCAGTTCAGTATAATTTAGCTAATTTTACTTAAATATGACAAAACCAGTAAAAAAATTCATTCAAAATATAGTACTGTACACCAGCATGTTCTTAGCGGGTTTTAAGCTTGGAAATACAGACAAATTACACCTTCCTAAAAATTGATGAATTTGAATACTTTAACATTATAGTTCAGTATAATTTAGTTAATTTTACCTAAATATGACAAAACCAGTAAAAAAATTGATTCAAAATATAGTACTGTCCACCAGCATGTTCTTCGCGGGTTTTAAGCTTGGAAATACAGCCTAACTACACCTTCCTAAAAATTGATGAATTTGAATACTTTAACATTGCAGTTCAGGATAATTTAGCTAATTCTACCGAAATATGACAAAATCAGTGAAAAAATTTATTAAAAATATATTACTGTATACCAGCATGTTCATAGCGCGTTTTAAGCTTGGAAATGAAGCCTGGTTACAAATTTTTAAAAATTGATGTATTTGAATACTTTAACATTGCAGTTCAGTATAATTTAGCTAATTCTACCTAAATATGACAAAACCAGTAAAAAAATTCATTTAAAATATAGTATTGTACACCAGCATATTCAAAGCTTGTTTTAAGCTTGGAAATACAGCCAGGTGACAAATTCATAAAAATTGATGAATTTGAATACTTTAACATTGCAGTTCAGTATAATTTAGCTAATTCTACCGAAATATGACAAAATCAGTGAAAAAATTCATTAAAAATATATTACTGTATACCAGCATGTTCATAGCGCGTTTTAAGCTTGGAAATACAGCCTGGTTACAAATTTTTAAAAATTGATGAATTTGAATACTTTAACATTGTAGTTCAGTATAATTTAGCTAATTCTACCTAAATATGACAAAACCAGTAAAAAAATTCATTTAAAATATAGTATTGTACACCAGCATATTCAAAGCTTGTTTTAAGCTTGGAAATACAGCCAGGTGACAAATTCATAAAAATTGATGAATTTGAATACTTTAACATTGCAGTTCAGTATAATTTAGCTAATTCTACCGAAATATGACAAAATCAGTGAAAAAATTCATTAAAAATATATTACTGTATACCAGCATGTTCATAGCGCGTTTTAAGCTTGGAAATACAGCCAGGTGACAAATTCCTAAAAATTGATGAATTTGAATACTTTAACATTGCAGTTCAGTATAATTTAGCTAATTCTACCGAAATATGACAAAATCAGTGAAAAAATTCATTAAAAATATATTACTGTATACCAGCATGTTCATAGCGCGTTTTAAGCTTGGAAATACAGCATGGTTACAAATTTTTAAAAATTGATGAATTTGAATACTTTAACATTGCAGTTCAGTATAATTTAGCTAATTTTACCTAAATATGACAAAACCAGTAAAAAAATTCATTCAAAATATAGTACTGTACACCAGCATGTTCATAGCGGGTTTTAAGCTTGGAAATACAGCCAGGTTACAAATTCCTAAAAATTGATGAATTTGAATACTTTAACATTGCAGTTCAGTATAATTTAGCTAATTTTACCTAAATATGACAAAACCAGTAAAAAAATTGATTCAAAATATAGTACTGTACACCAGCATGTTCTTAGCGGGTTTTAAGCTTGGAAATACAGCCAAATTACACATTCCTAAAAATTGATGAATTTGAATACTTTAACATTGCAGTTCAGTATAATTTAGCTAATTCTACCGAAATATGACAAAATCAGTGAAAAAATTCATTAAAAATATATTACTGTATACCAGCATGTTCATAGCGCGTTTTAAGCTTGGAAATACAGCCAGGTGACAAATTCATAAAAATTGATGAATTTAAATACTTTAACATTGCAGTTCAGTATAATTTAGCTAATTCTACCGAAATATGACAAAATCAGTGAAAAAATTCATTAAAAATATATTACTGTATACCAGCATGTTCATAGCGCATTTTAAGCTTGGAAATGAAGCCTGGTTACAAATTTTTAAAAATTGATGAATTTGAATACTTTAACATTGCAGTTCAGTATAATTTAGCTAATTCTACCTAAATATGACAAAATCAGTGAAAAAATTCATTAAAAATATATTACTGTATACCAGCATGTTCATAGCTCGTTTTAAGCTTGGAAATACAGCCTGGTTACAAATTTTTAAAAATTGATGAATTTGAATACTTTAACATTGCAGTTCAGTATAATTTAGCTAATTCTACCGAAATATGACAAAATCAGTGAAAAAATTCATTAAAAATATATTACTGTATACCAGCATGTTCATAGCGCGTTTTAAGCTTGGAAATACAGCCTGGTTACAAATTTTTAAAAATTGATGAATTTGAATACTTTAACATTGCAGTTCAGTATAATTTAGCTAATTCTACCGAAATATGACAAAATCAGTGAAAAAATTCATTAAAAATATATTACTGTATACCAGCATGTTCATAGCGCGTTTTAAGCTTTGAAATACAGCCTGGTTACAAATTTTTAAAAATTGATGAATTTGAATACTTTAACATTGCAGTTCAGTATAATTTAGCTAATTCTACCTAAATATGACAAAACCAGTAAAAAAATTCATTTAAAATATAGTATTGTACACCAGCATATTCAAAGCTTGTTTTAAGCTTGGAAATACAGCCAGGTGACAAATTCATAAAAATTGATGAATTTAAATACTTTAACATTGCAGTTCAGTATAATTTAGCTAATTCTACCGAAATATGACAAAATCAGTGAAAAAATTCATTAAAAATATATTACTGTATACCAGCATGTTCATAGCTCGTTTTAAGCTTGGAAATACAGCCTGGTTACAAATTTTTAAAAATTGATGAATTTGAATACTTTAACATTGCAGTTCAGTATAATTTAGCTAATTCTACCTAAATATGACAAAACCAGTAAAAAAATTCATTTAAAATATAGTATTGTACACCAGCGTCTTCAAAGCTTCTTTTAGGCTTGGAAATACAACCAGGTGACAAATTCATGAAAATTGATGTATTTAAATACTTTAACATTGCAGTTCAGTATAATTTAGCTAATTTTACCTAAATATGACAAAACCAGTAAAAAAATTCATTCAAAATATAGTACTGTACACCAGCATGGTCTTAGCGGGTTTTAAGCTTGGAAATACAGCCAAATTACACATTCCTAAAAATTGATGAATTTGAATACTTTAACATTGCAGTTCAGTATAATTTAGTTAATTTTACCTAAATATGACAAAACCAGTAAAAAAATTCATTCAAAATATAGTACTGTACACCAGCATGTTCTTAGCGGGTTTTAAGCTTGGAAATACAGCCAAATTACACATTCCTAAAAATTGATGAATTTGAATACTTTAACATTGCAGTTCAGGATAATTTAGCTAATTCTACCGAAATATGACAAAATCAGTGAAAAAATTCATTAAAAATATATTACTGTATACCAGCATGTTCATAGCGCGTTTTAAGCTTGAAATACAGCCAGGTGACAAATTCATAAAAATTGATGTATTTAAATACTTTAACATTGTAGTTCAGTATAATTTAGCTAATTCTACCTAAATATGACAAAACCAGTAAAAAAATTCATTTAAAATATAGTATTGTACACCAGCATATTCAAAGCTTGTTTTAAGCTTGGAAATACAGCCAGGTGACAAATTAATAAAAATTGATGAATTTGAATACTTTAACATTGCAGTTCAGTATAATTTAGCTAATTCTACCGAAATATGACAAAATCAGTGAAAAAATTCATTAAAAATATATTACTGTATACCAGCATGTTCATAGCGCGTTTTAAGCTTGGAAATACAGCCTGGTTTCAAATTTTTAAAAATTGATGAATTTGAATACTTTAACATTGTAGTTCAGTATAATTTAGCTAATTCTACCTAAATATGACAAAACCAGTAAAAAAATTCATTTAAAATATAGTATTGTACACCAGCATATTCAAAGCTTGTTTTAAGCTTGGAAATACAGCCAGGTGACAAATTCATAAAAATTGATGAATTTGAATACTTTAACATTGCAGTTCAGTAGAATTTATCTAATTCTACCTAAATAAGACAAAATCAACCAAAAAATTGATTCAAAATATAGTATTGTACACTAGCATGTTCAAAGCTCGTTTTAAGCTTGGAAATACAGACTGGTTACAAATTTCTAAAAATTGATGAATTTAAATACTTTAACATTGCAGTTCAGTAAAATTTAGCTAATTTTACCTAAATATGACAAAATCAGTAAAAAAATTCATTAAAAATATAGTACTGTATACCAGCATGTTCATAGCGCGTTTTAAGCTTGGAAATACAGCCTGGTTACAAATTTCTAAAAATTGATAAATTTGAATACTTTAACATTGCAGTTCAGTATAATTTAGCTAATTCTACCTAAATATGACAAAACCAGTAAAAAAATTCATTTAAAATATAGTATTGTACACCAGCATATTCAAAGATTGTTTTAAGCTTGGAAATACAGCCAGGTGACAAATTAATAAAAATTGATGAATTTAAATACTTTAACATTGCAGTTCAGTATAATTTAGCTAATTCTACCAAAATATGACAAAATTAGTGAAAAATTCATTAAAAATATATTACTGTATACCAGCATGTCCATAGCGCGTTTTAAGCTCGGAAATACAGCCTGGTTACAAATTTCTAAAAATTGATGAATTTGATTACTTTAACATTGCAGTTCAGTATAATTTAGCTAATTTTACCTAAATATGACAAAACCAGTAAAAAAATTCATTCAAAATATAATACTGTACACCAGCATGTTCTTAGCGGGTTTTAAGCTTGGAAATACAGACAAATTACACCTTCCGAAAAATTGATGAATTTGAATACTTTAACATTGCAGTTCAGTATAATTTAGCTAATTCTACCAAAATTTGACAAAATCAGTGAAAAAAATTCATTAAAAATATATTACTGTATACCAGCATGTTCATAGCGCGTTTTAAGCTTGGAAATACAGTCTGGTTACCAATTTTTAAAACTTGAAGAATTTGAATACTTTAACATTGCACTTCAGTATACTTTAGATAATTCTACCTACATATTACAAAACCAGTAAAAAAATTCATTTAAAATATAGTGTTGTACACCAGCATATTCAAACCTTGTTTTAAGCTTGGAAATACAACCAGGTGACAAATTCATAAAAATTGATGAATTTCCATACTTTAACATTGCAGTTCAGTATAATTTAGCTAATTTTACTTAAATATGACAAAACCAGTAAAAAAATTCATTCAAAATATAGTACTGTACACCAGTATGTTCTTAGCGGGTTTTAAGCTTGGAAATACAGCCAAATTACACATTCCTAAAAATTGATGAATTTGAATACTTTAACATTGCAGTTCAGTATAATTTAGCTAATTTTACCTAAATATGACAATACCAGTAAAAAAATTCATTTAAAATATAGTATTGTACACCAGCGTCTTCAAAGATTGTTTTAAGCTTGGAAATACAGCCAGGTGACAAATTCATAAAAATTGATGAATTTAAATACTTTAACATTGCAGTTCAGTATAATTTAGCTAATTTTACCAAAATATGACAAAATTAGTGAAAAAATTCATTAAAAATATATTGCTGTAAACCAGCATGTTCATAGCGTGTTTTAAGCTTGGAAATACAGCCTGGTTACAAATTTCTAAAAATTGATAAATTTGAATACTTTAACATTGCAGTTCAGTATAATTTAGCTAATCTAACCTAAATATAACAAAACCAGTAAAAAAATTCATTTAAAATGTAGTATTTTACACCAGCATATTCAAAGCTTGTTTTAAGCATGGAAAAACAGCCAGGTGACAAATTTATAAAAATTGATGTATTTAAATACTTTAACATTGCAGTTCAGTATAATTTAGCTAATTCTACCAAAATATGACAAAATTAGTGAAAAAATTCTTTAAAAATATATTACTGTATACCAGCATGTCCATAGCGCGTTTTAAGCTCGGAATTACAGCCTGGTTACAAATTTCTAAAAATTGATGAATTTGATTACTTTAACATTGCAGTTCAGTATAATTTAGCTAATTTTACCTAAATATGACACAACCAGTAAAAAAATTCATTCAAAATATAGTACTGTACACCAGCATGTTCTTAGCGGGTTTTAAGCTTGGAAATACAGACAAATTACACCTTCCTAAAATTGATGAATTTGAATACTTTAACATTGCAGTTCAGTATAATTTAGCTAATTCTACCGAAATATGACAAAATCAGTGAAAAAATTCATTAAAAATATACTACTGTATACCAGCATGTTCATAGCGCGTTTTAAGCTTGGAAATACAGCCTGGTTACCAATTTTTAAAAATTGATGAATTTACATACTTTAACATTGCACTTCAGTATAATTTAGCTAATTCTACCTACTTATTACAAAACCAGTAAAAAAATTCATCTAAAATATAGTATTGTACACCAGCATATTCAAACCTTGTTTTAAGCTTGGAAATACAACCAGGTGACAATTTCAAAAAAATTGATGAATTTGAATACTTTAACATTGCAGTTCAGTATAATTTAGCTAATTTTACTTAAATATGACAAAACCAGTAAAAAAATTTATTCAAAATATAGTACTGTACACCAGTATGTTCTTAGCGGGTTTTAAGCTTGGAAATACAGCCAAATTACACATTCCTAAAAATTGATGAATTTGAATACTTTAACATTGCAGTTCAGTATAATTTAGCTAATTCTATCGAAATATGACCAAATCAGTGAAAAAATTCATTAAAAATATATTACTGTATACCAGCATGTTCATAGCGCGTTTTAAGCTTGGAAATACAGCTTGGTTACAAATTTTTAAAAATTGATGAATTTGAATACTTTAACATTGTAGTTCAGTATAATTTAGCTAATTCTACCTAAATATGACAAAACCAGTAAAAAAATTCATTTAAAATATAGTATTGTACACCAGCATATTCAAAGCTTCTTTTAAGCTTGGAAATACTACCAGGTGACAAATTCATGAAAATTGATGAATTTAAATACTTTAACATTGCAGTTGAGTATAATTTAGCTAATTCTACCGAAACATGACAAAATCAGTGAAAAAATTCATTAAAAATATATTACTGTAAACCAGCATGTTCATAGCGTGTTTTAAGCTTGGAAATACAGCCTGGTTACAAATTTCTAAAAATTGATAAATTTGAATACTTTAACATTGCAGTTCAGTATAAATTAGCTAATCTAACCTAAATATGACAAAACCAGTAAAAAAATTCATTTAAAATATAGTATTGTACACCAGCATATTCAAAGCTTGTTTTAGCTTGGAAATACAGCCACGTGAGAAATTCATAAAAATTGATGAATTTGAAAACTTTAACATTGCAGTTCAGTATAATTTAGCTAATTTTACCTAAATATGAAAAAACCAGTAAAAAAATTCATTTAAAATATAGTATTGTACACCAGCATATTCAAAGCTTCTTTTAGGCTTGGAAATACAACCAGGTGACAAATTCATGAAAATTGATGAATTTCAATACTTTAACATTGCAGTTCAGTATAATTTATCTAATTCTACCGAAATATGACAAAATCAGTGAAAAAATTCATTAGAAATATATTACTGTATACCAGCTGTTCATAGCTCGTTTTAAGCTTGGAAATACAGCATGTTTACAAATTTTTAAAAATTGATGAATTTGAATACTTTAACATGGCAGTTCAGTATAATTTAGCTAATTTTACCTAAATATGACAAAACCAGTAAAAAAATTCATTTAAAATATAGTATTGTACACCAGCGTCTTCAAATCTTTTTTTAGGCTTGGAAATACAACCAGGTGACAAATTCATGAAATATGATGTATTTAAATACTTTAACATTGCAGTTCAGTATAATTTAGCTAATTCTACCAAAATATGACAAAATTAGTGAAAAAATTCATTAAAAATATATTACTGTATACCAGCATGTCCATAGCGCGTTTTAAGCTCGGAAATACAGCCTGTTTACAAATTTCTAAAAATTGATGAATTTGAATACTTTAACATTGCAGTTCAGTAGCTTGGAAATACAGCCAAACTACACCTTCCTAAAAATTGATGAATTTGAATACTTTAACATTGCAGTTCAGTATAATTTAGCTAATTCTACCGAAATATGACAAAATCAGTGAAAAAATTCATTAAAAATATAGTATTGTACACCAGCATGTTCAAAGCGCGTTTTAAGCTTGGAAATACAGCCAGGTTACAAATTTTTAAAAATTGATGAATTTGAATACTTTAACATTGCAGTTCAGTATAATTTAGCTAATTCTACCGAAATATGACAAAATCAGTCAAAAAATTCATTAAAAATATATTACTGTATACCAGCATGTTCATAGCGCGTTTTAAGCTTGGAAATACAGCCTGGTTACAAATTTTTAAAAATTGATGAATTTGAATACTTTAACATTGCAGTTCAGTATAATTTAGCTAATTCTACCGAAATATGACAAAATCAGTGAAAAAATTCATTAAAAATATATTACTGTATACCAGCATGTTCATAGCGCGTTTTAAGCTTGGAAATACAGCCTGGTTACAAATTTTTAAAAATTGATGAATTTGAATACTTTAACATTGTAGTTCAGTATAATTTAGCTAATTCTACCTAAATATGACAAAACCAGTAAAAAAATTCATTTAAAATATAGTATTGTACACCAGCATATTCAAAGCTTGTTTTAAGCTTGGAAATACAGCCTGGTTACAAATTTTTAAAAATTGATGAATTTGAATACTTTAACATTGTAGTTCAGTATAATTTAGCTAATTCTACCTAAATATGACAAAACCAGTAAAAAAATTCATTTAAAATATAGTATTGTACACCAGCATATTCAAAGCTTGTTTTAAGCTTGGAAATACAGCCAGGTGACAAATTCATAAAAATTGATGAATTTAAATACTTTAACATTGCAGTTCAGTACAATTTAGCTAATTTCTCAAATATACTTTATTATAAAATATTGATACAATTATAGTGTGAAAGTACAATATGATAAGGTTACAATGTAAATATGATTAAAGAGTACACATTTATGCAAAATAAAAAAGTTCAATATTACCTAACAGCAAATATCATGCTGATGAAAAGTTTTTTGTTACTCTTGACAAAATCAGTGAAAAAATTCATTAAAAATATAGTACTGTATACCAGTATGTTCATAGCGCGTTTTAAGCTTGGAAATACAGCCTGGTTACAAATTTTTAAAAATTGATGAATTTGAATACTTTAACATTGCAGTTCAGTATAATTTAGTTAATTTTACCTAAATATGACAAAACCAGTAAAAAAATTCATTCAAAATATAGTACTGTACACCAGCATGTTCTTCACGGGTTTTAAGCTTGGAATTACAGCCAAACTACACCTTCCTAAAAATTGATGAATTTGAATACTTTAACATTGCAGTTCAGTATAATTTAGCTAATTCTACCGAAATATGACAAAATCAGTGAAAAAATTCATTAAAAATATATTACTGTATACCAGCATAGTTCATAGCGCGTTTGTAGCTTGGAAATACAGCCTGGTTACCAATTTTTAAAAATTGTTGAATTTGAATACTTTAACATTGCACTTCAGTCTAATTTAGCTAATTCTACCTAAATATTACAAAATCAGTAAAATATTTCTTTTAAAATATAGTATTGTACACCAGCATATTCAAAGCTTCTTTTAAGCTTGGAAATACAACCAGGTGACAAATTCATGAAAATTGATGAATTTAAATACTTTAACATTGCAGTTGAGTATAATTTAGCTAATTCTACCGAAACATGACAAAATCAGTGAAAAAATTCATTAAAAATATATTACTGTATACCAGCATGTTCATAGCGCGTTTTAAGCTTGGAAATACAGCCTGGTTACAAATTTTTAAAAATTGATAAATTTGAATACTTTAACATTGCAGTTCAGTATAATTTAGCTAATTTTACCTAAATATGACAAAACCAGTAAAAAAATTCTTTTAAAATATAGTATTGTACACCAGCATATTCAAAGCTTGTTTTAAGCTTGGAAATACAGCCAGGTGACAAATTCATAAAAATTGATGAATTTGAAAACTTTAACATTGCAGTTCAGTATAATTTAGCTAATTTTACCTAAATATGACAAAACCAGTAAAAAAATTCATTCAAAATATAGTACTGTACACCAGCATATTCAAAGCTTGTTTTAAGCTTGGAAATACAGCCAGGTGACAAATTAATAAAAATTGATGAATTTAAATACTTTAACATTGCAGTTCAGTATAATTTAGCTAATTTTACCTAAATATGACAAAACCAGTAAAAAAATTCATTCAAAATATAGTACTGTACACCAGCATGTTCTTAGCGGGTTTTAAGCTTGGAAATACAGCCAAATTACACATTCCTAAAAATTGATGAATTTGAATACTTTAACATTGCAGTTCAGTATAATTTAGCTAATTCTACCGAAATATGACAAAATCAGTGAAAAAATTCATTAAAAATATATTACTGTATACCAGCATGTTCATAGCGCGTTTTAAGCTTGGAAATACAGCCTGGTTACAAATTCATAAAAATTGATGAATTTGAATACTTTAACATTGCAGTTCAGTATAATTTAGCTAATTTTACCTAAATATGACAAAACCAGTAAAAAAATTCATTCAAAATATAGTACTGTACACCAGCATGTTCTTAGCGGGTTTTAAGCTTGGAAATACAGCCAGGTTACAAATTCCTAAAAATTGATGAATTTGAATACTTTAACATTGCAGTTCAGTATAATTTATCTAATTCTACCTAAATATGACAAAATCAGTGAAAAAATTCATTAAAAATATAGTATTGTACACCAGCATGTTCATAGCGCGTTTTAAGCTTGGAAATACAGCCAGGTTACAAATTTTTAAAAATTGATGAATTTGAATACTTTAACATTGCAGTTCAGTATAATTTAGCTAATTTTACCTAAATATGACAAAACCAGTAAAAAAATTCATTAAAAATATATTACTGTATACCAGCATGTTCATAGCGCGTTTTAAGCTTGGAAATACAGCCTGGTTACAAATTTTTAAAAATTGATGAATTTGAATACTTTAACATTGCAGTTCAGTATAATTTAGCTAATTCTACCTAAATATGACAAAACCAGTAAAAAAATTCATTTAAAATATAGTATTGTACACCAGCATATTCAAAGCTTGTTTTAAGCTTGGAAAAACAGCCAGGTGACAAATTAATAAAAATTGATGAATTTGAATACTTTAACATTGCAGTTCAGTATAATTTAGCTAATTCTACCGAAATATGACAAAATCAGTGAAAAAATTCATTAAAAATATATTACTGTATACCAGCATGTCCATAGCGCGTTTTAAGCTCGGAAATACAGCCTGGTTACAAATTTCTAAAAATTGATGAATTTGATTACTTTAACATTGCAGTTCAGTATAATTTAGCTAATTTTACCTAAATATGACAAAACCAGTAAAAAAATTCATTCAAAATATAGTACTGTACACCAGCATGTTCTTAGCGGGTTTTAAGCTTGGAAATACAGACAAATTACACCTTCC